>JAAAKG020203202.1:0-23317 GCA_010014905.2 Druon quercuslanigerum
TTCATAAGATCATATTATAAGCAAAAACTCTCTAGCGAGAGAACATGGCACAGCGGAGCGCATAGTAAGCTCGAAAACTCCAGCGCTGACTTTCACTAAAATCATAACTACTTCTAAACTATTAAATATCTTGCTCTGAAACTTGCCAAAAAACTTCATTTTACCTTTCTCCGAATTTTTGCCGCGCGAAGTATTTTCCTGCTTAAAATTTCCTCGCTAAACGAAACGCTGGAAGTTACAAGTGTTCGATTCGCGCCGAGCATCAGAAAAAAATTGATAATAAGTTTTGAAAACATCGGTTTTGAATTCCTATCATATTGTCAATCGAACGACATCTTAAAGCACATTGCCTGAAATTTTCATTAAAAAATTTCAGAAACTGAAGCACAGTGACAACTTTCTTTAAAATTTCAGCAGCTTTAAAAAAAAACATCCAAATCAGTCCACAGGTTCAGCCGGAATCGTATATTGAACCGAAAAATGTACTTTTTCCCTACTGTCCCCACTATTCCCTGATAAATGACGGATAATTTTTTGGTGAAAAGATTCCCTACATCTTGATATTTTTAGAATGTTTCTTAAAAAATTTCAGTTGTCACTTAAAAAATTAAAATGAATTTTTGAAAAATTGTAAAAGTTAGTTGTATTAAGTTATTATTTATTCAAATCTTTTAATTTTGTTTTAATTTGCTAAAAAGCTATATAGAAAAAAAATCTTTTACAAGAAATTAAAATTTTAGAATAAAATATTTCTAGTTTCTTAACTTATTAGTTACACAATACAATTATTTTTTGTTTGTTTGATTCATTAATATCGATCTAATAAACATTTTTATAAGATTAAATGGCATTATTTATAATAAACGAGAAAAATAATATCTTTTGGTATTTTAAACTGCGCGCCAATAGCAACGAATTAGATGTTGATTGCAACGCATGCGCATGAACAATATTATATTCCGAAAAACTTTCGAATCCATTGAGATGGCGTTTCAGTAGAAAATCGGCCTGGCCCGGTGGGGGCCAAATATGGGCCACAGAGTTGTACTGATCAGGGTCTGATCAGGAAACCCGATAGGGGTTGTTAAATTTTGCGTTTCGCGCTCGGGTATTTATTCCTTACATTTAGAATTCTGGAATAAAACTTTATAAAAAATATAACTATAGCTCTGATAATTTTCGTTTTACCTAAAAAAGGCATAAGGATAAATTATTTGGCTTTCTGAGTACTATGACAAGCCTTTCCTTAAGACCTAAAAAAAGTGTGCCAAAAATTGATTTGATCTGTTCATTTTTTCGAGAGTTGTGTTTACGAACAGACAGACAGACACCATTGTAAAAACTTTATTTCGAAATGAGGGGGTCTTAAAACCTGGAGATCCGCTCAACAACTGTGGTGATAAATTTCTGACAATTCTAATATTTTCTCAGTCATAAATAATTTATTGTTAAAATTATTTTGATACAGAAAATACTTATGAAAGAATTTTTTCATTTGAAGACGACTCTAGATCCCAAACATTTTTATATTTGAGTTGAACATTCTCGTGTTACTTTCTTAGTAGCATTAAAAAAAATTATCTAAAATATAACATCAATTTTAGTAAAATTCGAGACAATATAAATAAAAATGAAGAATAATTTAAGCGAATACAAAATTTTCAAAATCCAAAAAAATGCCACCAAATTCCGCTAATTGATATAAAATTAACTAAAAAATGTAATGAAACGATAACTAGTTTCCTTTAAAAATGAACTTATTTATGACTTGGGTTTATACGTTGTATTCTAAAATGACTTAAGATCATACGACTGGGGCCTACAGGAATTTCCTTGGTTTCATCTGCGGTCATTGGGGTAGTATTTCCGTTTTTCATGTTGATTTTGAACCGCCCTTTACATTTAATGCGAGGATTGTATGCATATATTCCAGCAAAAAATTTAGTACCGTCATATATTGCTAAGACTTCATCATCGGATCCTGATAATACAATTTGCTCATCGCTTGGTACGGGTCGATAGACTTTTCGTCTTGCAAGTATTTCAAGTGAATTATTTTGAGGAAACGTGTATCTTCGAAGTTTGAATTTCAGGTGCGGATATTTAGCAGGCGTAATCTGAATAAATTGAAGTTGTTCAAGTCCATATCCAAGTACGTTAGAAAAAGGAAGCCTGGTAGTTGCAGCTAAGTTGGAAGGAGACCGTGACCTCGCACGGAAAGAAGGTTCCGCATGAGAAGAAGGCCTGGTCAAAGATTGAGGTCTGGAGGGTAAATTATGCCTCTCAGGAGAAGAAAAAGAAGATGAAGATGAGCCGTGAAGAAAAAGATCAGAAATAGAAGAACCATTACGCAAGGCTTCATACTGCCAACTTAAATCTAGAAGAAGAAACAGATGATTAGATTTTTTGATTAACAAATCGTTTGGGACCACTAATGATAATCTACAATTTTGCCCGGCTTATACATTCTGTTCATAACAGGAGGTTTGTTTGAAACGATGCTTTCATTTTCTTACCATTTTTATTTGAATATTGCAATGTATTCTTTATTTGATAAAAGGAGATATTTCGGGTTTCAGTCGTGTACAAAACTAACAATTTTGCCGACGTTTCGTGAACATTTTAGTTCACTTCTTCAGGGCTAACCAGATACTGAGATCTCAGGTTACGGTGTTCTTATGTATACTCTCTACGATGCCTGTGATTGGCCAGAGCGTCTCACCGTGGGGACTGTTCAAACCTGATTGGTCAATAAAGTTTTTTTCAAATCTGAGAGGACGGAAACTCAAATCGGATTGTTATTATCTGCATTCCCCCTGTTGATGTTATTAAAATTGTGCCCGGCTTATACATTCTCTTCGTAGCAGGAGGTTTGTTTAAAATGATGCTTTCATTTTCTCACCATTTTTTTGAATATTGCAATGTATTCTTTACTTGATAAAAGGAGGTATTTCGGGTCCCAACCGTGTAGAAAACTACAAATTTTTCTGACGCTTCGTGAACATTTTACTTCACTTCTTCATGGTTAACCACATACTGAGATATCAGGTTACGTTGTTCTTATGTATACTCTCTGCGATGCCTGTGATTGACCAGAGCGCCCCGCTGTGGGGTCTGGTCAAACCTGATTGGCCAGTCAAGTATTTTTTCTGAGAGGACGGAAACTCAATTCCGATTGTTATCATAGGCATTGTTCCTATTGATGTTATTAGGGTGTCTTATAATTGCGATTGCTTTTCTATGTTTTCACAGAAATATATTGTGTGGTTTTACGATGAGAGTTGTTTTGTCAAATAAAATCTTATCTCCCATTTCGATATAATGATCATCTAGTGCTGATTGCATAAAAGATAACAGGTTGTTTAACTATGGTTTGGATGTTATGTTTGTTACTGCTTTATCAATTTGTTTGTCTGTGTAATTGTTCAGTATTAGAATTTGTTAAACATTTTGTAATTCCTTTTGTAAATTATCTTTATCTGTTATGGAGACAGCTCTATATTCAAGAAATTTGATAACCGATTGTTTTTGAGTTTTTTGGTGGTGGGAGGATACACGTGGGTATCTGTTTCTATGGTTAGGTTTGCTGTAAACTTCGTGTCCTAATGCTTTATCAGACCTTTTATAAACTAGTACGTCCAAGAAAGTCAATTTTCAGTTTGGTTTAATTTTGGTGTAAGCTTGGATTGACTGATGATTTTAGTTTCTACATGTTTCATAAAGAAGTTGGCTATTACAGGTGAGATTGGTGATCCCAGTGCTGCTGCTGAGGTTTGTTCGTAGAATTTGTTATTGAAAGTATTTCATTAGCTAATCAGGTTCGACCAGTCCTACGGTCGGGCGCTCTAGCCAATCACAGGCATTGTAGAGAGTATAAATTAGAACACCGTAACCTGATAGCTCTTTTTCAGGTTAGTCCTAAAGAAGTGAAATGCAAAATTCACGAAACGTCTTTACTTACCAATAGAATTGATATTAACGTCCAACGCTAAGATCAGAGTATAAAAAGTCCATGTCCAAGAAGTTGGCAATGCCAACTTTAAAATTTCAAAAAATGAAACTTGTTATCCGGAACAATTCCAATCAGATTCTATTTGAACTAATTAAATTGGAGAATTTTAATAGGAAAAGATAAAATTTCTCGACGGACACAATTCTACATAAAATTTTGAGATTCTGATGAGTACGATTTAATGGAAATCTGGAATAAATAATATTTTATAAAATTTTAATTAGTATTTGTACTATGGCTACCTTGATTATTCTCATGTTCGTTACTCGCCCCAAAATTTGCCAGAAAGTTCCTTGTTTTTGGCGGCATGCCTGATGATATACCTGTGAAAAGACATAAGAGATTGTGGAATTGGTAATGGTCGGTTTTCGAAAATGTTGAAAACTTACAAAATTTCGAGATTTAAAGAGAAAAGTTTTGTATCCTGGTATTTAATCTTGAAAATTCAACAAAGAATTGCAAAGAGAAAGTGAATCCCCTTATGTAAGAGAGTGTTTTTTGATTTATTCTTTGCTTACCAAAATAATTTAAAATAACGTTGAAGGTTATGACCAAAGAATAAAGGATCCACATTTTTCAGAATATCGAAAAAATATGATTAAAGCAGAACTTTAAGAACAGCGTAAATGATTCATATTCTAATATTTCCTAAGTACATACTGTTCTGAGATATTTATGCTTTCCCCTTACCGACAATAAACTGCGTAAATATTAAGTCTAATAAACGTATAAAATTATATTATCTCACCTTGAGAAGCTCAGAGAACCTAATTTCATGTCGAGAGAGTAAATATCAAATCGCTCGTTCACAAACATTTTGTAGGAAATTTGGTTAGATAATTATAATTCATCCATGATTCTAGATTAGATAAGGCCTCTTTTTAAATATTGGTAATGTGTATCGTAGAGTTAGAAAAGTGAAGAAGTATATTTTTAAATTCTATTTACCAGAACTTCGATCTGAAAAGTAGTTTATCTAAGGAAAATATGTATTATATAAAAAATATGATTTTACCAAAAATGATCATTTTTAATAATCTTACAATTCTGGAGCGTTTGCGATTTGATACAATTTTAATGAGAAGCTGTTGATGAAGAAGTACAAAATTTCTCGACCAATAAGTTTAGATAAGATCTCCAAGATTTTAGAACTTAAGATTTGATAAAAGTTTTGTATCATTAAGATGATGTAAAAATATAATTTTTCTTGTTGCATAGTATGTGATAGAAATTTCCGGCAGAACTAAACATAGGATTTGATGCAAATCTTGCGTCGATAATATTTGATAGAATTTTTTAAATCTTTTAATTTAACTTCTAAAGAAATTTTTCATTTCCAGATGTTATACAAAGCATCGTTACTTTTTAGTTTTTCCTCCATAAGAGACGTGACTCCCCCATTCTGCAATATGAACAAAGAAACGACTGAAGTTTTTTTTTTATTCGACAAAGTGATTGTAGTGATTATAGGGGGCCAAACCTATCGATAAAACTGTCACGCTAGCGATGAGAGAGATGCTACACTTCGGTTTAGTGTGGCGTCTGCTCCAGATTCGGGGCACCGGTTAACCCAAACTTACGGAGATCACTCGCTTTGAAACGTGGGTGTTATATCTTCTTAAAATACGCATGCGCGGAGCTGTGCCGCGTGTCCAGAACGTCTCGACTTTACTGTTGGTTATACTGTTCGTTCTGTTCGGGGTAATGGTTTTACCGAATCAGTGAAGCCGTTCTACTAAACAGAAGTTAATTTGTCGTCAATGAATCTCAAGAATTCAATTTATTTTCCATAATTTCCCTTAAGCATTGACCCAAATCCTAAAATAATGTTTGAAAAGTTCCAAAACTGAATATTATATCACTGATTATTGATTTATTTTATTATTGATTATTGAATATTATAATATTGAAGAAGAACAACTTTTTTCTTTTTTTTTTAACTTTTATAACTTTAATGATCAGAATCTTATTATGATGTATATTCACAATCAGACGCAGTTTTAAAGAAATATTCTTTGAGAAATTTGAAAAATCTGGATTTATCTTTTTTTGTGACTTCTCGCACAATTGAAAAGTTTGAACGTTAATTTTTCAAGAAAAAGAATTAGTTTTTCTTATCGCAGATACGTATCTTAAATTAAAATTTAAGATGAAATTATGAGCATTACGTATGAAAATTACTACAAGTAGTGTATCTACGAATAATTAATTTTCAAGGATTTTAGGGGAAACATTTTTTAAAATACTAAATAATCTAGTAAACAAAAAAATATTGCGAAAAACATCATTTTTATTTTATATAAGAATTTAACCTATTTTTAATCATTTCTCTTAAGCGTTGACTTATTGAATATTATAATATTTAAGAAGAAAATTTTTGTTCTTTTTTAACTTTCATAGCTTTAATGATCAAAATTTTATTGAAATGTATTTTTGATAAAGTATTCGCAATTCGCAATCCGACGCAGTTTTAGGGAAATATTCTTTGACAAAAAATTTTAAAAAGATTTCCCGCATGGTTTAAAAATTTAAATTTAAATATCTTTGAAGTTAATTTTACACTAAAAAATTATTTTCTCTTGTATTTTTTTTCTTGTGTTTCTCAAAACTTTAGGAAATAATAAAGATTTTTTTATTTTTCATAAATGATTTAAATGTTACTATGAAAATTTGTTTGAAAATATTCGAAAGATAAAACATTATTTACTTTAGCCTTCGAAGTGGCAATTCTTGATGTGCATATGATTTCTGTAAAAGAGTATTTATTTTTCAAAATGTGCATTAGAAAATACTCATCATAATGGTAATATAAATAGAGAATATTTATAAAATGCTACATTTTAATAAAGTTGTCATTTATAGCTAAACACATTTTGAACTTTTCCGGACCTTTTACTGATAGCAGTAAAAAAATTTTAAAATGTTCAAATCTATATTATATGGCTTAACATGTTTTCACTCCTAGTATTCCTTTTCAATTTTTTTTCTAACTTTTTTGGAGAAACACTGGCATTGGCCAAGAAATGCCAACTTCATTTCAAACATACAAGCTTTCTATTCTTTACAATCTGTCATCACATGAGAAGGTTTTGCTGGATAAAAGAGTTATTATAAATGGAAATATACTATCGAATACTTTTAAAGACAGATTTATAATTTAAACACAATAGTAATAATTAAACTTATTTTGTATAACTTCCCGACATTTCTGTATGAGCATTATAGTTATGATTTCAAAAGACCGTGTATTTTTAGGTTAATCTTTTATTTCACTTTGCTTTTCCAAACATTACTTTTTTACAAGCATTTTATTACAATGGCGAGATAATAGTACCTGCTTCGCTCGTAACATGTTACTACTTTGAGTGGGCAATATAGTGTCACATAGTGACCACCAGGGAAGTCACTAGTGACTGTTTTTCTGCATCTTGTTACACCTAGGTTACTATTGAGACTAGTAACTGTGTTTGCTGGGTAAGCGTCTTTTATTAAATAACTTTTTAATAACTTGGATTTACTCGCTCAACTATATAATCATTGAGAATCAAGCGATGGGCGCCTACTGGAATATCCTTGACTTCATCTGCGGTCATTGAGAAAATCTTGTCACTTCTCATGTTGACTTTTACCCGTCCTTTAATATGAGTACGAGTATTGTGTCCGTATATTCCATTAAAAGAATTAGTACTGTCCAATATTGCGAAGGCTACATCATCGAATGTCGATAATACAATTTGTTCTGTAGTTGGAATCGGGATATAGAATTTTCTTCTTGCAAGTATGTCAAGTGATTTGTCATCAAGAAAAGTGTATCTTCGAAGTTTGAATTGCCGGTGCGGATTTTTCATAGAAGTGATCCGAATAAGTCGAAGTTCGTCTGGACCAAATCCAATTACGTTAGTAAAAGGAAACCTGGTAGGTGCAGCTATAGAGTTGGTGGGAGGAGATCGGGACCTTGCACGAAGAGAGGTTTCGGCAGGAGAAGAAGCACTGAACGGAGAATGAGGTTTTAAAGGTAAATTTCTTCTCTTAGAAGAAGAAGACGAAGATGGGGCGTTACGAAGAACATCAGACATGAAAGAGCCATTGCGCAAGGATTCGGCCTGCGAACTTACCTCTGCAAGAACAAGCAGACGATCATCTTTCTCTGAAAAACAAATGGTTTTGGGTTACTAATAATACTCGGCAAGTGTTCTTGCGAGATGCTGAATAATTTGGTGACGATAACGACATTAGATATACTCTTGGGAAAGGGATTGAGGTTATAGTCTTTGATTTGAAATTTTTTTTGCATTTTCAAATCAAGGTTGTTTAGGCGGGGTTCGTTTAATTTGTTATAGGTGGTTTTGCCTCTAGTTAAAGGCAGCTGTGTCTGAGAATGTTGAATGTGACAGGTCTAGTTTTTGGAAGTTGCTATTTAGGTTAATAAGCCATATTAAGTAAAGGCAGATGTCTGGGGTAATTATTTTCTATTAAAAAGTTTTTTGGGTTTCAAGTTGAAGGTACCTGAGACGGGGTTCGATAAATGTGATAGGGTTTGTTTTTTGGCTTCCTGAACATAAGTCAGGGAATAAGGATATGAATCAGAGCTTTGGGAGAATCGGGAGAACCGGGAGAAACGGGAGAACCAGGAGAACCGGGAGAAACTTTCACCGGGAGCTAACGGGGATAAAGTCGGGAGAGAAATATTACGTCTGGAGATTTCCGGTATTTTAAAATTCGTGCATTTTGTAATTCTTGACAGTTCTCAACTGGAACGTATCGTTTACTAAAAAAAAATTATCCATTAGTTTTAAATGTCACTTGATAGTACATAAAATGATACTTATTATTAATATATTTATCTATTTTAAAACAGTTTAATACTTGACGACTTGAAACCAAAGTTTCTTACAAATTAATTATGAGATTAATTTTCCAAATTTCGAATTTTTAATTTCAATATTTTGTTGTTTCAAATTCAAATACTTAACATTTTAGGACTATTTTGCTATGTAAAAAAATTGTGGTTTTTGCATAGAGAGTTATTTTTTTCAAAACCGGGAGAAATCGCGAATATGCACCGGGAGAACCGGGAGAAAGCCGGGAGCCGAACAATTAAAAAATAGTGACCACCCTGTAATACGTGTAAAAGTAAACCATTTCGAATTGTGTGCATCTTTTATTATTTGAAGCTGAAACATTAATAAAAAAGGCCACCCTGAATTATTAAAGGATTAAAAATTTCAATGCAAAAAATATTTAATAATTAAAATTTCTCTTATAAATTTGTATTTGTACTATGTCTACCTTCATGATTCGCATGTTCGTTACTCATCCTAAAATTTTCCAGGAGTTTCTTTGTTTTGGGCGGCATACTTGATGATATTTCTGTGAAATGACAAAAAATATGTAGAATTTACAATGTTAAAACTGCATTAAAAATAGTAAAAGCGCAACTCGATTATTTCATTTTATTCCTTATAAGTATGTCTTCCAAACTTTAAAGCGTTGAAGAGAAAAATTTAATTTTACGGTCGCGAAACTTGAAAAACCAACAAAGCGTGACAAAGATAAATTGCAACCTTTAAAGCAAAAGAGATAAAGGATAATGGTATCGTTCTTGGGCACGGCGAAAATGGCAAATAACGCCCGTGTTTTTTGACTTGATGATCAATTTCTTAATTAAAATGAGCTTCTTTGATAAACTATTTAAGTGATGCATTTCTGGTTTTAAAATACATGTCACAAGTGTGATTATAAAAAAACAGTTTTGGCGAAGGCAGCTAAAAATGTCTTTGGCAAAACTAAAACCTTCTTTACGCGCTTTTGCTGCATACTTCACTTTAATTATGAAGATAACATTTAATTAATGTTTAAAATGTCTACAGTAAATTTTATTCCTTATACCATACTTTTTAGAATATTATAAATTAAACCTTACTTACCAAAACAATTAAAAATAACTCCTAGCGTGAAAACCAGAGTAGAAGGGATCCGCATATCTTAAAAATGTCGAAAAAGGTAACTGGCGCAGAATTTGAAGAAGAGTGTAACTAATGAGTATTCTGATATTTTTTGGATATATACTTTTTTGAGATACGTATGTTTTTCCACTTCCGATCATAAATTGCTTGGATGGTAGTACATAAAGGAATAACCTAGAAAGATATGAAACTAATAAACGTGCGTTATTATATTATCTCACCTTGAAATGCTCGGAGAAGATTGTATGATGTATACAAATTCGCTCTTTGATAAATATTTTCCGTAAAGCTCTTTACGGAATTAAAGTTCAAAAATTATGTAGCAGAATTTCAATCTGCAATCAAACAATGAAACAATGAAAAGTAATATGAAAAGTAGCATCATTTTATCATAGATTTAACATTTCTAAGAACAAAATACTAAATACAAGGCATTTAATAATACCTTGTGTAACTGTTTGTACCAGTTATTGTAAAAAATGTTGACCTGAAAATGTCAATTTGTTTGTTGTGGTTTGCAGTATGGGATAGGATGTTGCTGGTATGGGAATCTGATAGAGCCTTGGCAAAGCATTAGGGGCCGAAATCGACTGCGGATGAAATATAGTGTTTTTCAAAGGCTTTTAGGCTTTTCGAAATTCACAGCAACGTTTGGAAAATTTTTACAACTGACAAAATGGCGGCTGTATTTCTGAAAATTTTGAAACTTCTCTTGAAAATTCTTTTGGCACTATTCTCTATCGTGCGTTTTTTAACCAAGCAGACAAATTTTCAATAAGATAGTTACATTTTCAACCTTTAATTTGCAGTTTTTTCAATACGACTTTTTTTAATCAGCAAATTTTCTACTGAACTAAGACAAACTTTTAATAAAAAAATTGATTTTTAAGCCGAAAACATAAGCTTTTTTACAAAACAGTTAAATTTTTAATGTAAGAGGGCAAATTTTCATTCCAGCAAGAAAAATGTTCAACAAAAGAGTTAAAATTTCAGCTAAATAGTTCCATTTTTAACCAAGTGATGGAATTTTTAATAACAATCACTTTTCAGTTGAAATATTAAATATGAATTATTAATAGAAAATTTAATTTAAAACGAAATAGTTAGATTTTATTTTAAAAAACATCAATTTTTAACCAAAAAGGAAATCATATTTGTAATTTTTAATATTTTTGGTTAATCCCCTCAAAAAGAAACATTTTGAAAACTTCTTCCGACGGAATATCATATTTTGTTCTCCAAATGATTTATTTAAAACAAAATTCGGAAAAAATATTTAATTTAGTTAATAATAATATTTTCGGCCTTTATTTTTTTCCAATAACTCATAGTGAATTTTAAGTTAATTAAAAAAAAAATTTAAATAAAAAAAAGAATTCTGGAGGTAAAGAATTTCAAGAGAAAATTGAAAAAAATCACAAAGCATTTTAAATTACTTCCTAAAGTTTTTAAAAAGTGCTTATAAGATTTTAATGAAAATTTATGCAATTTTGCTATTATACATAATTTTAGAAAAAATTTGAGCAAGCTGAAGAGATATTTGGAAGTTTTGAAGCGATTTAAAAAAAATTAAAACTTTTAAAGGTTTTTAAAGAATTAAATGAAAAATGCAGAAAAAAATTTAATAATTTTTTAAGATTAGGAGCTTTATAAGGTCTGACAAGATTTAAAAAAAAATTTCCTTATATTCGCTTGAAAGTTTTAAATAATTTTGTATTTTTAAAAATAAACTTAAAGAGAAAATTAGAATAGGTTTTAAATAATATCAAACGAATTTCTAAAATTTCGAAAAAGAGTGTACGAGATTTTAAAGTAAAATGTTAAAGTTTAGGAGCCTTAAAATAATTTCCAAAGTTTTGAATAGAATAAAAAAGTTTTCTCAAAATTTCTGCGAAAATTTAGAAGATTTCAAGGTAATTTTTCTAAAATTTCTAAAGATATTTTAAAATTCGAGTCATTTAAAAATATTTTCAGGAATTTAAGAGGTTTTAAATATTTTAATATAAATATTTAAAAACTGGTAAACATTTTTGAAAAATCAAATAATTCTTGAATCCTTCTCTGCTTCTAAAAGTCTTAAACATCTTTTAAAAAGACTGGAACTTTTGATTATATTTTGCAAAATAATATAAAATAAACAAATTTCTTTAAAATCTTTTAGGTTTTTTCTTGCACGTCTGAAATATTCAAAAATATTTTTTTTTAATTTTCTTAAGATTCTTATAAAAATTATATTTATATAAATATTATAATATTTTACAAAATTATAAAATAAATGAATTTTCAAATTACCATAAATATTTCTATTACTGAAATTGAAAGTTGCCGAAAATAAATGAATAAATGATTAATTAAAGAATAATTAAATCGTTTGTTCCACAAATCTAAATTTCGGAAATTAAAATATTTGTGAGGAATTTAATCATTCTTTTATTTTGTAATTCTGTCTCAAAATGAGAAATTTCTTTTCCTTCATATGTGTACTCATTATTTATTTTTTATTATTTTGTATAAGTTCTGAATATCCATGCAATTTTTGTTTTTCTGTGACTTCAAAATTTGTATTTTCGAATCTCTGTTATAGAAGTGTGCTTTTGAATCTACAAAGTAAAAGGTTTTTTAAGTTTCGGCCTGAAAAATTATTCTTCTTTGCTGAAGTTAAAAATAATAATTTAAAGCAGCGCGCACTTGCGCATGACACTCAGAGAGGTTGGGGGTATTGGGGAGCAAAGCCCACACGCTCCTGTGGAATTGTGATGCTCGTGTCTGTGGAACGCTCGTTACTTTAAGCCTCGTACGTTCGGCATTCGAGTATAGCTTACAGCGTGAAACAATTCCAGTTAGACCAAGAGTTCCAAGTAAAGAGACCGAAATAATTTGTAGACCTAATAAATTTTCAAAAATTTGGAGTGAATCATAACGAAAAAAAAATCAAAAAAATTCAGAAATCGTTCCTTTCGTAGCTTTAGTTTATTAAAAGAATAGGCTAAAGAGATATTTTCATTTTAAAAAAGTAACTTCACTGGAGTTTACAAGCTTTAATATAAAATCATGGAAGACGGCCCGACGGGGGCCTACTGGAGTATCTTTGACTTCATCTAAGGTCATTGGGGTAATCGTGCCGCTTTCCATGTTTATTTTGGTCCGTCCTTTGCATTCAATGCGAGAGCTGTATGAATATATTCCAGCAAGAAAATTATTTCTATTTAATATTGCAAAGACGTCACCATTGAATGCTGACAATACAATTTGTTCTTCGGTTGGTATGGGCCGATAGACTTTTCGTCTTTCAAGTATTTGAAGTGATGTATTTTTAGGAAACGTGTATCTTCGAAGTTCGAATTGCCGGTGCGGATTCTTATGAGGAGTAAGCCGAATGAATTGAAGTTGGTCAAGTCTATATCCGAGTACGTTAGAAAAACGAAGCCTGGTGAGCGTAGCTATATTATTGGCAGGAGGAGACCGCGACCTTGGACGAAGAGGCTGTTTGGCAGGAGAAGAAGATCTGGTTGTAGAATGACGTCTGGCAGGAGAAATGGAACTCGTAGGAGGATTTTCTCGATCAGAAGATGAAGATTGGCTGCCTCGAAAATCATCAGGAATAGGGACACCAGCAGGAAAATATTCGATCTGTGAGCTTGACTCTTAAAGAAGCAACACGCCATTAAATTTTTTCGAAGAAAAAATAATTTTGGATTACCATTAATACTCTACTATTCCTTGTTTCTATTATTTTAATTTTAAATTAGTGCTCTATCAGATGTTTAAAATGGAACCATTTCGCATTGTGCGCATGTGTAAAGTGTAAGGCTTTTTAGGTTAATCACACAAATCTATTTCTAATAGAAAGCTTTAACGTATGTACAATGTGTAGCTTTGTTAGCAGATATGCTGTTGCTTCTTTTTCTTAATTGGTGCACTTTAATAAAAAAAAGTTTTAAAATATACGTTAGCGCAAAATAAAATCATGTTTAATTAAAAAATGAGAGTATGCTAAGTTCTTTGGGATCAGATTCAGATATTCAAAATTAAAAAAATAATTTTATCTTCTGGATTACGAAAATCGAAAAAAATTCAAGATTATTTTTAATCTTTATTAATTACGATCCTTAAATATTTATTTTTTAAACACATGTTTCGGATAACAAATGAACGCACGAAAGGAATTACGTATGTTTAACCTTGTGGAAATTTCCATTCCCCGGCTATACAATTTTTATAATAATTTAACGTTCACGTACAATTTATTCGCGTTATTGGTTTAGGTATACTTAGTATTGTTAGCTCTTGAGTTAATAAATAAAAAAAGATTTTAGGGAAAATTTATTTCATGTGACGGACGCAATAAGAAAGCATAAAACGTTCTACGAAATTCTATTTTATTCTATTTTACCTAATGAAATTGGGATATTTTGAGAAGATAGAATAAGATTTCTCAGCGGACATAATTCTGCGGAAATTTTTGAGATTCTGATGAGTATGATTTAATGCTATAGCTACCTTGATTATTCTCATGTTCGTTACTCGCCCCAAAATTTGCCAGAAAGTTCCTTGTTTTTGGCGGCATACCTGATGAAATTTCTGTGAAAAGGCATACAAAAATTGTGGAATTTGTAATGTTCGTTTCTCAAAAATGTAGAAAACTTTCAAACTTTCGAGATAAAAAAAGAGAAAAGTTTCGCTTCCTTGCCTTTCAACTTAAAAATTCAACCTTGAATGGAAAAGAGAAATTGAAGCCGCTTAGGTAAAATTGTATTTTTTCATTTATTCTTTACTTACCAATAAAATTAAAAATAACTATGAAGGTTGAGACCATAGTATAAAGGATCCGCATTGTTTCAGAATATCGGAAAATGTGATTTACGCAGAATTTTAAGAAAAGCGTAACTGATGAATATTGTGATAATTAGTAGATATATACTGTTCTAAAATGATCATGTTGTCCCCTTCTCTAACATAAATCGCGATAAGAGAACCTAATATAATATTTACAGAGTAATTATAAAATCGTAATACAAGGTCTCTCACTTTGAAAATATTAATAATGTATCCCGTAGCTTAAAACAAATATATTTTTACAATTCTGTTTCATTAACGAAACAGACTTTTTTACTAAAATTATCTGACTATAGGGTAAGAGTGATTTTAAAACTAAATATGAGACAACGAATAACACCTTGTGTAATTTTTTATGACTATGTCGACCATCGGCAAGTTGTGCGATTGCCCCCCCCCCATCCGCGGCGAAGACCAGGTCCATTAGATTTTCCAGGAGTATTTTTATGGTGTAGTTAAGTGTACCTGAGACGATGTTCGATAAATATTTCGTAATTGGCAGCAGGTTTTTTAAGCTTTTTAGTATAAGAATACATTTTGTGTGAAATTAATTTTAGAAATTTGAAATTTAAGATAGGAGTTTTTAACTTTATATAAATAATTCTTTAGAGGGGTATAATAATTCTGTTTAATAATGCTATTTAGGTAATTTACTGAAGGTTGTTCGTAACAATGGATATTTTTCTTACCTACATTAAGGTGGTTTCCGCTAAAGGAAAATTATCATAAGTAACTCATTAAAAACATATAATAATTTTTCTCAAAGAAAAGAAACTATCGCAGAAGTGAAACGGATCTTTTTTTATTAGGTGACGAAAAAGACTGCCTGGGTCTTTGACGAAAGATTAAAGCGTTAGAAACCATAATTTTGTAACTTACTTCATGGTGCAAATTCAAGTACGTTCAAAGAATTCAAGAATTATATAAAATACTATATAAAGTATATAAAAAATACAAAATCAACTAGAAAGTAAGATTAAACGATAACTAGTTTCTCCCAAAAAAATAACTTAGCCTTCACTAGAGCTCACAAGCTTTATTATAAAATAATTTAAGACGAGCCGATGGGATCCTACTGGAGCATCCTTGATTTCATCTGCGGTCATTCGGGTAAAAGTGCCGCTTTGCATGTTGATTTTTGCCCGTCCTTTAAAATCGTTTTGATTATTATATTTATACATTCCAATAAGAAAATTATTACTTTCCAATATCGCATAGACGTCGCCATCGAATGTTGATAATACAATTTGTTCGTCGGTCGGCACATGCCGAAAGACTTTCCGCCTTGCTAGTATTTGAAGTGATGTATTCTCAGGAAACGTGTATCTTCGAAGTTTGAATTTCCGTTGCGGATTTCTAGTAGGAGTGAGCCGAATGAATTGAAGTTGATCAAGTCCAAATCCAAGTACGTTAGAAAACGAAAGACTCGTGGATGGAGCTATAGTTCTGACAGGAGGAGCCCGGGACCTTAGATGAAGCGGAAGTTCGGCAGAAAAAGAAGAACTGATCGGTGCTTCAGGACTGGCAGGCCGATGTTGTCTTCCAGAAGCAGCGGATGATGGGCCGCAACGAGGAGCACCAGGAATCGGATCGCCATTAGGCAAACATTCGAACTGTAAACTTAACCCTGCAAGAAGAAACAAACGTTTACATTTTGTGGAAGAACGAATGTTTTTGAATTACAAGTGAAGATTTGGAAGGACAGTCCATGTCACGTTGATGTTTCAAGAATAACTCAAAATTTTTTAAAATATCCCAGTAAATCTCGAACACGGGTCTATTGTTGATTTGCAGAACTTGCCATTCTAGCAAGTAAATCTGCTCGTTCAGGTGTTTATAATACATCTTTCCCGAGGAAGTGGTGTCTACGATAGAAATTTAAGATTGTTTAACCGAATTTCGAAGGTTTGGCCATCCTGAAAAGTGAAACTGGTAGTCTTAGTATTAAAAATACATTTTCTCGTAGGAATTTGTGCTCTGAACTGAATTATAAAGAACTTCGGAAGGGGATGGAGCAAGGAACATGTGTTTTTAATTTTAACAACTGCACTACCATGTATACATCTTAAAATAAGGAGAGCTTAGAAAACCCGTGAGGTTGTACTTTAAACTTCTGGACTAATAATAATGCCATGAATTGTTTTTTGCTATTATTATAATTATTTCTCAATTCTTGATATAACTCTGTGCTAAGTGCAACATTTAAGAAACAGGCTTCTTTTCCGGTTTACTTTCGAAAACTCACTCTTGTCATTCTGTTTTGTATACTGATGCTGGTACCCCCTGAAGTTGTGCTGCTGAATTTTTATTGATCAATATAAAATCTATAAAAGTGTACAACAAAATAAAATTAAAATTTTAGATATGTTAGGTTTTAAATATGGATATTTCTTGTTCTACTTAGGTAACATTTCTTCACTTCTGATAGCAATCGAAACAAACTTATTTTTGAACATTATTTATGAACTACAAATATTTGTTTTTCAACGAATTATTCGGATAAAATATAAACGCGCGGGTATAATCTCGTTTTTTTAGTTTCTCGGAAATTTCTATTCCCTGGTTAAAAACTTTTTATGATAAATCAACAATCACGTATTATTAATTCATATCGTTGGCCAAGTTATAATTAGTGTGATTACCTTTTGAAGTAATTAAGGAAAGTAAAATGTTAGAAATGCTTTAACATATGTGACCTTGAGTTAAACAAAAGATATCAGAATGATAATTTTTCTGAATAATTCAAATGTTAATATTTAAAGTCTGGGAATTTTGAAAAAGTATAGCAATTGAGGCAGAACGTAGAATGCGAAGCCGAAATTATTATTTGCTCAAAGAAAAAAAATGTTTTAAAAGTACAGATATAATGCAGCATAATATTCACCAATAGAATTAAAGAATGCTGCGAGGTTAAAGATCAGGATATAAAACATTCTCATTTTTTTTTATTACAGAATAAACTATTTAGCGAGTTAATGGTATATGTTGTTAATTGTGCGTAACTAGTGATTGTTATAGTGCTTTATCTGAATAAAAAAATATATCTTATAGTTGTTGCATCATAGATTGTCTGCCTTGAACTGATCCTTCTAATATATTCATGTTTATATGTAATAAATCAGTCAAATAAATAAAATGTCGTTATATCATCATAGACTAATTTAAGAATAATAAAGTGATTTTTGCTTATAGTGTTTACATTATTGTTCATTCACACTAAAGAAGTATAATATTTAGCAATAATATTTCGATTTTAATGCAATATACATTACATATTACATACCTTTTTGGGCTTTGCTAGGATGTTGGATAGAAGAAAAAGTATCTCACCACTCATCCTAAAAGTTTTGAAAGTAAGCATTAAGGACTTCCTGGCAAATAAAAAAGTGGTCAACAAAATCTTGCGTATTTTTTTGAGTATCCATCGGCGTATTTAGCAATAAACTTTATATTTCACAGTAGAAGTTACTGAATAAAAGATCAAAAAATGGCTCAGAGCGGCAGAAAATAAGTTGCCAAAGGATTTTTCAATCCATTTTACTTTAAAGCTTTAGGAACACTTTTTGTGTTGTTTTCCATCGACGTGACATCAATCAACGTGACCGCCGCGTCGTATGATATGATTTTAGGATATTTTCTAGAGACTGTAATGCATTTTCAGGAGACTTATTAATTTGCTTCCTTTTACTTTATTTAGGAATAATTCAAGCTACAAGAAAGATAGAAAATGGTGGCTTCTCCAAAAGGCGCCACAAGCCTTTTAAATAAATTTGTAGCTTGAAAACTTTTGCAAGTTCTAGTTTTAATAGTAGTGCAACTAATGTTCACTAAAAAATCATTTATTGGAAAACATATTTTTTGTATTTACTTTTTTCGAAAGTGCCAGCTGCGAGGAGGATAGTAAAAGCACAATTCTATTTTAACATTTTATGCCGTATAAGTCCGTCTTCGAAAATTTAAAGATAAAAGTTTTATCTAACGACTTCGAAACTTAAAAAGGCAACAAAACGTGGCATAGTGAAATTCAATCCTCCGAGATTAAGAAGATTGTGTGGCGCAGATTCCCGAGCACGTGGAAAAAAACATATAACACCTGTGTTTGCTTACCTAACTATTAATCTCTAAAATACAATAATTTTCATTGGTTGGGAAACTAGTGGAATGATGCAATTCTGGTTTCAAAGTAAACTTCAGAAGAGAAACTATGCTGTATACTTTACTTTTATTATCAAGATAACATTTAATTATAGTGCAACATGTCTGAAGTAAATTTTCTTCGTTATATTGCATTTTATACAATTTTAGAAATTATTATTCACAAACCAATACAATTAGAAATAACCTCCAACGTCAAGACCATAGTAGAAAGTATATTCATTTCTTCAAAATGTCGGAAAAGATAATTGACGAAGAATTTTCAGAGCAGCGTAATTGATAAGTATTCTGATGTTCCGTGGATATACACTTTCTTGAAATACTTATGCATTCCCCTTCCCGAAAAATATATGATTTAGATACAGATGATTCAGAATCTAAGAGAATATATTTTTTTTTTATTCAGCGGAATTTGTATCCGCCAAATATAGTTAATCCGACAAGCAAAAGTAACATAAAAAACATAATTTTATTATAGATTCGCCATTTCTGAGAAAAAAAGACGTTTTTTTCATATGCCTCGAATCTACTAGAGTCCACTCGAACTACCCTATCTAAAACGTAGACGCGTACGTGTGCGCGTGCGCGCTGCTTCGACTCCAAGGTGCGCGTGCGCGTATTAGGCCTGTGCTCGTTCTGGCTACTCCTTCAACGCTCATATCTTTAGAGTTCCCGTTGTTCAAGTTTCTCATATCTTTGGAGATTGACCGTATTGTTAAAACATTAGGGCGGATTATTTTTCATTTTGTTTGTCTTGTTTGGATGCTTGAGTTGAAGTTATTTGAGAGAGAATGGTGTAAATGAACTAGAGATTATTTTTTGGAATTTCTGAATATTACTTGGTAGAGGACGCTATTAACCAAAGCCTTGTTAAGTGTTGGGGTTATTATTTTTATTATAATAAATTAGCTGTAGATTTAATTTAAAAATGTAAAATTTTACCTTTCAATGGGAAATGTTGTTTCTGAGCAATATTAGCTACTTTAGAGTATCCTAATTTCAAGGTAAGGAGCTTCGAGTTCTGAAAAATGAGTGCAGTTAGTTATCTTACTCTCAATAGAATCGGAGAAAATGATAAAAAAATTTAAAAAAATTTCTTTGCAACAACCGATCGGAAAACGGCCATACATTGTGCCTTATTTTTACAGAATTTTTATTCAATGGTATCCTGGCTTTGACGTTAAATTACATATGCAATATCAGAAACGATATATTTAAATTTTTTTTCTACGTAAAAGTGGGACATTGATAGAATATCGAAGTCTCAGAAACAATAATAAATTGAGTTTTTATTAACATTTGTAATTACAAGTATTTTATTTAATTTAATATTGCTCTGGATCACAAAATTTCTTATGTTCTAGTATAAAAATTATTTCATATAATTTAATAAATGGTGTTAAAGATTTGTTGTTTTTACCAGAACTACAAGATTAAACTAAATTGCGAAGAAGTCAAAAGAGTTGATGATAATTTGATAAAATTCAGACCTAATTTAGAATGTATTTAAACGAAAAAGCAGTTTAAAAAATTTGAGAAAAATTGATTTGCGAAAAGAAGTGACTGAAAGAGGCGTTAGTAAATTCGAACTCCAAAGATACGACCGTGAAAGGATCTCCCACTCCTGCGATGTTTCGATTTCGGAGAGGGGGAAAATCCACTAGCTCCATTGTAGTCAGCACGCTCGTATGTGTAGAGCACTCTTATCTTTAAAGATCGTATCTTTGAAGTCCTAATGTAGCTGTTTAGCAGCGATGAGTACAGATAGAAATTGGAGTAGTTTACACCTGTCCTATATACAAACCACAAAAATTTCGAAAAAATGCAATTTAACGATGAATAGTTTCTTTTGAATGGTAAATTAGACTGCACTGGAGTTTACAAGCTCTAATATAAAATCATAGAAGACGGCGCGATGGGGCCCTACTGGAGTATCCTTGATTTCCTCTGCGGTCATTGGGATAATCTTGCCACTTTCCATGTTGATTTTGGTCCGTCTTTGCATTCAATGCGAGAATTGTATGAATATATTCCAGCAAGAAAATTATTCCTGTTTAATATTGCAAAGACGACACCATTGAATGCTGACAATACAATTTTTTCTTCGGTTGGTATGGGCCGATAGACTTTTCGTCTTGCAAGTATTTGAAGTGATGTATTTTTAGGAAACGTGTATCTTCGAAGTTTGAATTTCCGGTGCGGATTTCTAGTACGAGTGAGCCGAATAAATGGAAGTTGGTCAAGGCCATATCCAAGTACGTTAGAAAACGGAAGACTGGTGGATGGAGCTATATTTCTGACAGAAGGAGACCGGGACCTTAGGCGAACCGGAAGTTTGGAAGAAAAAGAAGAACTGATCGGTGATTCAGGACGGGCAGGTGCATGTTGTCTTTTAGAAGCAGAAGATGATGGGCCGCAACGAGAAGCACCCGGAATAGGGGCGCCAACAGGAAAATATTTGATCTGTGAGCTTGACTCTCGAAGAAGCAACACTCCATTACATTTTTCTAAAAAAACATATTTTTGGATTACCAATAATATTCTACAACTCCTTGTTTCTATAAATTCAAAAATTTAATTTCATCTTCTAAATATTTATATTTTATCTTTTAACACATGTTTCAGATAACAAATGAACACACGAAATGAATCAAGTATGTTTAGCCTTATAGAAGTTTCTGGCATACTGAGTATTGTTAGCTCTTGAGTTAAGAAATAAAAAAAAGATTTTAGGCACAATTTATTTTATGTGACGATGAGTTTCACATAAGTATTTGGAACGATAATTTGGCTGTAAAAACCCCGGACTTTGAAGCTATAATAAAAAGAATGACAAGATCTATAGATTGCTGTTATAAATTACAAAATGCAAGATCATCAACATCGCCTTAAAAGATTTTTTCTAACAATGACGATTGTCAATCGTATTAGTTTATTTCTTGTAGTCAAGTGCAAAAATAAAAAAAATTGTCAATAAATTGTTTTTCATTTATCGACAGGCATTTTTTGAGATTCTGATGAGTATGATTTAATGCAAGTCTGGAGTGAATATTATTTGATAATATTTGAATGAGTATTTGTCCTATAGCTACCTTGATTATTCTCATGTTCGTTACTCGCCGTAAAATTTTCCAGAAAGCCCCTTGTTTTTGACGGCATCCCTGATGAAATTTCTGTGAAAAGGCATAAAAATTGTAGAATTTGTAATGTTTGTTTCTCGAAAATGTAGAAAACTTTCAAAATTTCGAGATAAAAAAAGAGAAAAGTTTTTCATCCTGGCCTTTTAACTTGAAAATTCAACATTCAATGGGAATGAGAAATTGAATCCCGTTGGGTAAGATTTTATTTTTTAATTATTCTTTACTTACCAATAGAATTAAAAATAACTATGAAGGTTGAGAGCAAAGTATAAAGGATCCACA
The DNA here is from genome assembly GCA_010014905.2 of Druon quercuslanigerum. Classification (NCBI taxonomy): domain Eukaryota; kingdom Metazoa; phylum Arthropoda; class Insecta; order Hymenoptera; family Cynipidae; genus Druon; species Druon quercuslanigerum. The sequence continues at coordinate 22,392 of JAAAKG020203202.1, forward strand.
TTTTTTCAGAATATCGGAAAATTTGATTAACGCAGAATTTTAAGAAGAGCGTAACTGATGATTATTATGATATTTCGTGGACGTATACTGCTATAAAATGATTATGTTTCCCTATCTCGAACATAGATCGCGCTTAGAGAACCTAATTTAATATCCACAGCGTAAATATAAAATCGTAATACAAGGTATCACGTAGCTTAAAAAAATTTATATTTTAACAATCCTGTTTCATTAAAAAAACAGGCTTTTTCACTAAATTTCTCGGACTGTAAGTTAATATTGATTTTAAAACTAAATATAACACCCTGTGTTCCTCACAAGAATTTTTTTCTATTATTTTTGTTTAAGCCTAATTGTAAAAACTATAGCGCGAACTGTTGTAACGATAATCATTCCTAGTTTAAAAAAAAATAAATACCAAATAAAGAGAAATAATAAAAAAAGAACTTTTAATAAATTAGTTGACTCCTCAACTATAACATAAATTTTAAGAAGCATTGTTGAATTTTGAAACCAACACGATGTATTTTCAATCAACTACATGTCTTTGTAACCGTCTGGATCAATTATAATTTAAATAAGATCAATTTTTGACCAAAAATGGTATAATGAAATTTTATTTTTTTTAAATTCAGAAGCCGTAGAAAAAAGAATCTTTCAAAGATTATTTCTAAATATTTAGTTAAAGTAGTACTTTCTGCACATCCTCCACCTCGGTCGCTTCATCCAGGTCACAAACCATTAGTTGGGCCCTAGGGATTGTATTAGTCCTGTTATAAACTAAAACCAAGATTTTCGTCCAGAAAAATATTTTTTAGTGCCATAAACCTTTCATTTTCGTTATAATCCTTTCTAGAGTTTAAGTTTTAAAACGCTAGGAAACTTTTGGAAGAATTTGGAGCCATGGCTCCAGTCATTCGCTGTTA
>JAAAKG020203213.1:0-23317 GCA_010014905.2 Druon quercuslanigerum
AATGCAGGATAATATAAACTTAAGTTCTAATTCTAATTCTTTCTTTAATGTTGACAATTCATCTTTTCGAGTGTAAAAGTCAACTGTTTTCTAAATCAGTTGAATTTTCAGCTTGAAAACTAAACGCTGTTGATGAACATTCGTTTTTTTTAGGTTGAAAATTTATCTCTTTTAGTGAAAAATCTTGTTCGGCTGAATATGTGTTAACGTTTCATATTGAATATGACATGGTTTCTACATTATTTTATTCAACAAAATGGATTTTTCCATTATTTACTTATTTTCAATAAAAAATCATTCCATTTCCCCGTTATTAAAAGTATTTTTAGCTGTAAAGTTCATTAAATAAAATCGAAAAAAATGACTCAAAAAGAAGGTGGGTGTCTGTATTTGTGACGTCACCCTGGTGGTTGGGGGGTCAAGCTTTGTATGATGATCTGGGACAAATAAGAGGAAGAGTGGAAAAAATTTACAAAATAGGGAGACATAATTTTTAAACGGTCTCATATTAAATCCAAAATGTCGAATACATATGAGGATTTGACTCATTTAGCTCCTCCAATTTTAGTATACTTACATAATTATGATATTTTTTTAATTTGGATTATAATTCTCTGTTAATCATCAGAAATATCTAGCCATCCTTGACAATTAGTGCACCTTTAGTAATTCGTGTCGTTACTCTAATTTAGAAATCAAAATATTTTGTAAGTCATGTAAAAAGCCATTGTATTTATTGTAGAAACTACATAATTGTATAAATAATCAAGAAGTGGTCCTAAGGTGGTAAAAATGATCAAATTATTGTCGATTCGCATTCGTTAAAGTATTTCCAATACAGAACTAAATTTTTTTACACATGTCCAAAAGTTAAGGATTTCGCAATATTAATTAAATTTGAAACTTTAGGGAGTGTAAGGCACGTGTTTTTATTTACATGTTTTGCTCAAATCTGCAGGGTATAAGTTTTAGAAAGATCCTTGGAAAAGCGAAAATTAATATCTTTGACCATTTTCCGTATACCAAAGATATCATAAAGTAACTACACATAATAGGCATATCTATAATAGAGATATTAAAAATAGGTTTCTGAAGCAATTACCGAAAGAGCGCCGGTGCATTATGGGAGCATCGAAATAAAATGGCGACAGTTTAATCGGGAGCCCGGAACAGTGGCGATTCAGATTTACTTTAGTCATTTAAACCAGTTTTGCCACTTAAAATGCGCACTTGTGTCGGAATAGTAATAATTTACAAGTGTTTCGATTGTGGGCCGTAACTTAATCAAAATATCGACAAACGCGAAGAAAGCAACAAATTTGACCTCGAATTGTATTATATGGATTTCAGGGAAATTCATTTTCTCTACACCAGATGAACAATTGGCTGCTGTAAGTTAATATATTTCTAAAGCAACTAAGTATTTTTCTAATCTAAAGACACTAAAATTATATACAATCTGCCGAAAATGATAAATTCTCAAACTTAGAAACTTAGTCAAAACTACTGATATACGAGAAAATTTTATATAGACTGATTAAATTTGAACTCAAAATAATAACTAAACGTTTAATCAAATCTAAGCAGACAATTTCTTTGCCTTTAATATATTCTAGATGCACGCTTTCGCCACGAGAAATTTGATGATTTGACCACCATAAAAATTGTTTTTAATGCTAAATTTAGTAAGGTGGGGTAATTTATGTTAGGCAAATATGAAAAGATAAGGGCAGACTCTTTGAACTTTCAGATTGTAACACATCTTCCACGCAGCGATACAATCTGATACAATCTTCCTGATGAAAACAGTGTTTTTATTATACCTCCATGGGTCAGTCAATCTTTGACACTTTCTACGTACTGCATTATTCGCAGCTTAAGATACTGATTGGACGACGTAAGTAAAAACTTTTCGTTCAGATAAACTGTCTGACCATATTAGGATCCACTCACTTCCTGAATAGGGTGTCAAAGTGAAGGGTACATAACTTTGAATTTCAATGAGCAGTGATTACACATTTGCACGTGATTGCACTATCTATAATCTTTATTTTTAATAAAAAATTTTAAAAAATCAGAAGAATTTAATTGTTCAAATGAAATATAATTTACAATTAAAAAAAATTTTTTTTATAAATTAGAAAATAAATTCTGTGTAATTTTTGTATTTTTAAATTGACTGAATAGAGTTACGTTTTTTTAGGTCGGTTTCGTGTTCCTAAATATAATCATTTAAAGTAAGAGGCTTTTTATTAGAAAACTTCTAATTTTAGAGGCTAAAAATTAAATAATTTAAGCTTTGAGCATTCTAAACTGCATAATTTTGAATTATAACACTTGCAGAATGAACATTTTTATAGTTTACATTCTCTATTTTTACAGTTTCATTTATTACTATTAGTTTAAAATTTTACTTTTTCAGATAAAAATATCTTAAATTGTGTGGCTCTAATAATGAGCAACAATTGCCTAATAAACAACATAGAAAACGCTGATTCTCAAATGTGCGCAGCTTTGGTGTTATTTTGAGTTGCAACAGAGGTGAGACAACGGGGAATGGAAATGCAGCTATGTTCATTTTATAGTTTCACACTTGCAGCATTTTTATTTTAAGAAATAAAATCTTATTTTGAAAACATAATAAATAAGCTAAAAAAAATGATATCGCTGTTTTTCTGTGAAGAAGCCATTGTACTTTCCTTTTTAAAACTAATTCTTTGTTTTATTCTTTTGTGAAGTAAACATTTTTCACAGTATACGAAATTAATAAGGTTGGGATTTCTTACTATTGAAACAATAATTTCGGTAAAGAATCCAATTAATGTTGTTGTCGATCTAAATTATAGTGAGATACAGAAAAAGACGTTTTTAATGAAGAAATTCGGTCCACCAAACTGTTTATTTATAACGATAAAAATATTTTTGATGCGATGAAATATTTTTCAAATTTTCAGAAAAAATTTATTTCCTGCAAAGAAAGATGCGAAGGATTTTATAGAATCTACTTTAGGAATAACTGATACAAGGTAGGCTATTTTAATCTTTCCACCCCAAAATCTCCGGAAATAAGCGGTTTAATTAATTTCTAAGGTTATTTAAAGGTCAAATTTTTAATGGGAACTCCTTTTTTGGCATCAGATTCTGAAAGGGCGGGACATTTTACGTCCGAAATGATATTTAGAGTCGATTTTCACGAGGTGAAATAAAGGTTAAATCGAGGTCAGATTTCAAAAATCGTACAGAACATGATTTTTTTTGTTTTATTCTTTTAATACATTTGGTCAACACAAATCTGGTGTTAATCAGGGACCAACGACCTTGATCGTCTTGACCTTGAAGCCAACTTGAAAGGTCATTCGAAGGTCCAAGTGTGGAGTTTTTTTGTTTGGAGCTTGTGAGTCTGTGGGTTTGGTTTCGGGTGTACTATTTGAAGAAAAGAAACGTTCTGACCTTCGAATGACCTTCCAAATTGGCCTCAAGATCAAGGTAATCAACACCATTGATCCCAAATCCACCCCAGCTTTGTGTTGCCTAAACGTGTTAAAAAATAAAACAAAAAAATCATGTTCTACATGATTTTTGAAATTTGACCTCTATTTAACCTCTATTTGACCTTGTGAAAATTGACTCTAACTATCATTTTGGACTTAAAATTTCCCGCTCTATTAGAATCTAATGTCAAAAATAGGGGTTTCAATTTTAAAAAAAGCAGTGTGACCTTAAAATAACCTTGAAAATTTATCTTAAGGTCAAAAACGATTGTGCAGAAAGATGTTCCCCATTGTTCTGAGCAACTTTCGTTGGAACACTTTTTTGTATACCGCTTATTTCCGGAGATTTTGAGGTGGATATATGAAAATAGCCCACCCTGTATACTGTGATAGAAGTGGATACAGATAAATATTCATTAATTCGTATATTCTATTATCAAGGTAAAAAATATATATCATTTAAAGGTACAAGTTTTGAATCTGATGAGAAATGTTTTACATATAATAAATAACTTTTAATGATTTAAAAACAAATGTTAGTGTTTCAAAGACATAGTAAAACTGGACGAAATGTATTAAATTTTCATTATTCTATCCAAGTGTTTGATATTATTATATTTTTAAATATTTCCGAAAATTTCGAGCATCAAACTCTTTGAAATACGTACCAAAAAACACTGAAATTGATATCCCCATTCAATTGAGTCTATCTGCTGGCGCGCCCGTGTATGAGACTATTCCCTATATACTTATACTGAAACTTCTTTTTCGATTCCTGTTTAATTTTAATTCTTGAAATTATTTAGCATAATTTAAATAGGTATGCTAGTATTGAATGTCTTAAGGAGAATTGCACCAATATGTGTTTAATGATAATTCTCAAACGCTGTAAAAGAAATTAAATGGATTGACAGGCATTATACAATCCCATGCATTTAAGTGAATGAGAAATATGGACAACATTTGAAATAAAAATTACTAAAATTCATAAGGCCTATATTACTATTTAAATAAAAACGATACGATATTTTTTCCAAGCATTTTTGTTTATATACATATTTTCCATACACATTTCTTTTTAATTTCCTCTAAATCCAATTCAATTTTCGACACTGGAACTGAACTGTAAGCTAAAATCCTAAAAATTTAGACAAATTTAAAATTAATTTAAAGATTCTATTACATCCAATTAATTTTCAAAGCGATTCTAGTAACTCTTGTGTAATGTAAATCTGTTGGAGAAAGTCCTCTTCTCTACTGCAATCTTTCTACACCGTCTTCCTTTCGATTAATATCATATAAAAAAAATGGTACCATTCATTTGTTTAAAAATCAATGCAAGACTAATAATGAAACTACATAAGTAAATTTAAAAAATAAGAGACTACAATTTTCTTATTATTTAGAACATAGTTTTGGAGCACTTTTTGGTTGAAGCAATTTAAGAGCAATCGGATTTAGGGGAAATAGAGCGAGGATAAAGAAGAGTCGAGGACGAGTGGCATGCACCCCTTTTAAATTGCATGGGCGTGTAATCTATAAATCTGTAGATTGTCGGCTGTGGTTGGAGTACCATTTGGTCTTGCTGCACAGAGTTGCGGTTAGCCTGATCCCACAGAAGAAAGCTAGACCCTGGTCCGATGTAAAATTGCGTATATATAATAACGTGCGGGTGCGGCTCATTCTCATTATCATTATCGCAGCTGACGGTATACACGCAATGCAGTCCCTCGAAAAGCGGTAGATCAAAAAATAAGAGAAATCATCTTCTTTTATACTTAACTAGTTGCTTACCCTTATTCCTGTCAATAGCCTTGAAAATTTCCTACAACTATTTCTAATAAACAGAAAAATATATCTATGAGATTCAATTCCTTCATGCGAACATACTAGTCACTCGAGAAAAAGTGGTCTTAAAAAAACAGCATCGTCCTCTTTCCTGTTTTCTTTGGAAACAGAATATCTTTTTGACACAAACAGAAATATACGCAGGTTGGACACGCTGGGGCTTACCAAAAAGTATGCAACCTGTCTCAAACGGCAAGGCTATTCTTATGGGTATTTATGCGGTGTTGCATACTTGTTGGTAAGCCCCATCGTGTCCACCCTGTACTTTTTTACAATATTTATGGGCGAAATGTATTTTTCCAATTTTTCACAATATCCTTAATTAAGAGACATGGCGCTGAGGATGGCGCATTTGGGAGAATATCTTATTTTGGTAGGTTCCCAAAAGAAGTGAATACGTATTTTTTCGATCAGACAATATTATATGGTGCCGCCAGGCTCCTCTATTTCCCATAAGAATAACACGAGGAACACTCCCATATCTTCAAATATGAGACTGGAAGACATCATTTTCAATGAAACTAGTCAAATTTAATTAACCTCTTACAACCACATCTTTGAATGTGACACATGTATTTATTTTTATTTCAGTATGCCCAGTATGTCCAAAAAACCTTCCTCAAAATGAGGATTAATTATTTTTCGGTATATTGGTCATCAATATTACGTTTGTGGTGTTTTTTAAAAATAATTTCACATTTGATCAAAAATTACCAGTACCCGCACAATAAAAAAATCAGAAAATCGATTGTACTTATTTTTAATTCCATAAACAAACTTTTATTATTAAAATGTAACATCTAAGTAAAATAAATAAGAAAAGTGTATTTTTTTGAAAATTTTTCCAAACAATTGTCTTAATTTTAAACTTTTTTTTAGTAAAAAACTAAAAAAATACACCTTTTGTTTAGTGACTTATTTATTTTAATAAAAGATCATCAAGATCGATTGACATTATTTTAAATTTTTTAAATAATTTTTCATGATTAAAATGTATTTTTCGAATATAATAATACAGAAAAACGTACTGTTTTGCAATGTTTTATACATATTTCATTAGCACGTTTTATTTGGACACTTTTCATTAGTTACATATCATTTTTGAACCATTTTTTATTTGTTCGAACAATTTTTTTTGACAAAACTTAGAAAGTTTACAAATTTTCTGACTAATTTGTACTAACTAGTCGAATATGAAAATCAATTCGTTCAAATTATTTTATGGTTATTTGGGGGGAAAATGTCTGCAACAGTCTTCGAAGCTAGAGAAAATATTATTTTGAAAAACTGTTGAATATTTATCTGTTTCTTCATTGACTATAAGCTTTGCAATATTTTTAATGATATCTGCGGATCAGGGACGTAAAAGTAACGAACAATAATTAAATGTATCTGCCTTTTGTTTTTAATTTTTTCTTTCTACGTCCTGTAAAAAGTTACATTTTAACCATGAAAAATTATTTGAACAATAACTATAAAGTCTGTCGATCGCATTGATCTTTTATTTAAATTAATTACTTTACGTTACTCAAAACAAGTGTTAATTTGTGATTTTTTTTAAAGAAAAGCTTACAGAAATGGAAATAGTTTAAACAACTATGCAAAAGTGGTAAGAATATCAGATATACTAGAATTATGTAGAGTTTGCTGAAAAATTTGCAAAAAACTATATTCTTTTGCCTTATTCCAGTAAAAAGTTAGATTTAAACAATAAAAGGTTATTTGAACAACATGTCAAATAACATGTCAAAAAAGTATTATTCGAACAAATAAAAGTTCATTTACGATCAAAATGAAATGTACTTTCTCATAAACCATTTTATGTGACAAAATCAGCGTATAAAAAAAATTAATATATGAAAATTATATTTCCAAGCTAGGACCTCTTTTCTGGTTCATTACAGAAAAATCTATCAGACAAAATTCCAATTGGCAGGGTTACCTATGGATAATATCGAGAATGCTTTTAATTGAGTCATACATCTTAAAAGATGATTTGAAATTAGCAATTTTAGAAATGTGTGGGTTTTTATTACCTCTTTGCACATTAGGAAAATGTAATAATCTGAAATGATAGATTTAAAATCTACTACAAATAAAAGTTATTTCATAAATTAATAATCAATAAAAAATGCATTCAAATTTGATTTTACCACCAAGAATTATTGATTAGAAAACTACGCAAAAGTAATATTTACGTCCAAATACCGCAAAATACTTGATCCTTATTTCGAGTGTGGTTTTTTGGGCATACTTGAAGGCAGTCGGGACTTTTTTAAAAGACAAACTCCAAATGACCAGACTGTGATTAAATAATATTTTTTCTTGCTTTTTTTAGGATTTTTACAACGATATTTTATTTAGTTTAAAAATAAGACTGCGGAATAAGCGAATTGAATTACTTTAATTGCAGTTATTATTTAAAAAGGACGTTTCGCTTGACACTATATTTTTTTTCAATATGGCTTTGCGGGATCAGTAAAGTAATTGGCAGTTGCAATCTGTCGTCCCTTAGCAAAACTTTTATGAGCTTTTTACTACTTTTGGGACGTTTGCAGAGGAAGAACTCTGGCAGTTTTATAGCTAGTTGATTTCGTCTAATCCTATTAAATGGTCTTTTGCAGTTTCACACGTTCGTAGAAAGGGCTAGTAAAGAAAAAGCAATTCTAAACAAATCCTAGTGAAATAATCTGTAAATCCCTCTCAGTTGGTTTGGATTTTTTATTTAATGAACTGGCAATGTCTACAACTCCCTGAAAGATGAGACATACAATGTTAAATCAAATAGAAGACCAATTCTGTAAAATCGCCTCTCAGAATTTGGAACTATTTCAGTAGGAAATCTGGTGACACCAAATGTCGTGAAAATTTCGACTAAGGACTGATTTATGCTCTTATGCTTCACCACTGATGAGTCAGCAGTTGCGGGCAAGCTGAAGCGAAGGTGATTTCAAGAGTCAGACATTATTCATTTGTGGTCAGAACGTCACGCTCGTTTCTGTAGCTTCTCTCGTCCAATCAACCCTTTTCAAATCAGTGTATGTCTCAAAAATATAGATTTAAAGCAAGTAGTTCTGGAGTTTTATAGTTAGATACAATATGTAAACAAAAAAAGAAAAACGAAGGATGCGCGGCTTTGGCAAACCCTGCGGGCTACTTTCGGTAGTGCAATCGGCAGCGGGCACCAAAGGAGGTGGTGGACGTTAAGACCGGACTTTCGGGACGGGTATTGGACAAACTCTTTCTTGCGAAACGACACTGGTCGTTTTATACTCTCGAGGAAGATAGCGGGTCATAGTCTTTTTATCGCTTTACTGCTGCCGCCGTCATCGATTCCCATGAAGAATACGATGGCCAGGGCGTTTTTAATATCCTTCCGACGACAGCGATAACACTCCTGTACAGGTTATTGCGTCGAAACTGCATATTCATAGGATTTGCTGATGGCTCGCTTAAATCTTGCAAACGTCCAGAATTTTTCGTTGATCTATACACCTGCCTACGCTATTGTGCGGGGCGTTTTATTACGTAAAGCTGCATTTTATAGAATAAAAAACGAGTGAGATTTGCATACACTACCGTGAAAAAGTTTACAACCACCGCTCTTTTGATGTCTGATAAAGTTCTCTTAATTTTAATTATGTCAGAGCGAAAATTTGTTCTCTTACAAGGGTTAAATGCTCCCAAAATTCTGTATAAAATGAACCCAGCATAAAGACAGTTTTCCTATTTTATAAATAGATATTGCGAAAATAGTGTAAATTTCAATGATTTTTTTAATTTTCAAAAACTTCAGAATAATCAATATTTTTATTTATTTTCTATGTTAGTTTTTTATCAGGCGAATGTATTATTAATTTTGATGTTAATTTTTTTGTCGGTATGGTTTATAATCAATTTTTTTTAATATTGATTTTTAAAATTGTGTAAAAAATCAATATTTTAAAAATATTGATTGTAGGCCATGCAGAAAAAAAATTAACAATTCAATTATTAATATTTTTTCATGATATTATGCGCATCTTAGAGCTACTTTTGTATATTATCATAGCACCTTATGAAACGTCTTATCAGTAGGCAAATAAAATTTGAATAGATATATATTTTAAGGCACTGTTATGATAACTTTATGGTTATATGTTTTATCGATTAACAAAATAGAAGAATAGTTTTAAAATGAGCCGAGAATGTTACAAGATATTTATTATCACGGAACTTCTTGAAAATTTAAGAAAACATTTAAGTTTGCACTATTTTTGAAATTTCTATTTAAAATTAGAAAAATTGGCTTCATCCTCGATTCACTTATTACCGAGTTTGGAGAGCATTCAGCCTTTAAAGAAAAAAATGTGTAGCTCTGATATACTTCAAATTGAAAGAAGTTTACCAGTCATCAAAGAAGAGGTGGCCGTAAATGTTTCCACAGTAGTGTTTGACTTGTATCGACGGTCTGTGAACAGCACAGCAAGTATAATGTGATACTTTTATTAATGATTGGAGCCTACAAAGAATCTTTGATGAAGCTTCAATTGAGAAAAATTATTATTTTTTCTACTTTTTTTTTAAAGGAAGTTTTTTAAAAACACTAGAATGTTTTTGAACTCAGGTCTGTTTTATCGACTCTTGAAAAAGACCCGTGATATTGGTCAAAACACAGAGGATTTCTTTTTTTTTAAATTAATACGTTCTCCACATATTTTAAGACATTTTATTTTGCATATAATGCATATTAGCGATAATTTGCTGCAGTAGCGGACTGGCCCTAGGTTGGAATGCGGGAATCCACGCCGGCGCCCATACTATCAGGCGCCCCCCTAAGGCATGTAGGCACCCTCTAAGATCATTTTTTAAAACAATGTAAATGTTTTTTATATTAAAGAAGAGAAAGCAGAAGGAATTTCCCAAAAATGGTACTCCTTATACGTGTTGTACTCTATAAGCTATTTACTCGTCAACACCATCGTACATGATTTCCAAATTATACTTCCAAAGCAAATGAAAGTTTTGTGAGAAATAATTTGTTTCTCGTTCCAGGATTCATAAGTACGCAAAATATAATTGTATTCTCTTGCATATAACAGTTTTTTTCATGATACAAATCGCCATACATTTATTGATTATCTGCGTATATCGAACTATATATAGTCCAAAATTATTTCGTAAAACTTTAAACGTTGCAACATAGTGTTGTTTAAACAAAAGGATTCAAAATCCTTTTTCTATAAATTAATACTATAAAGACACTTCTTAAAATTGTAATTGTTTAAAAAATATGTACTATAAAGAAAAAAATCTAATAATTTTAAAAAACGAATTATTATGTTCCTTGTCTAGTTTAACTTTTAAACGATATCCTGCTGTTCAAAATATTCAAAATTAAAGTAAAGAAATATTTGAAATTATTGAGTGTATTAAATTAAAGGACAAAGAGGCCAAAAGTTTAAACGTTTAATTCATGAGATAATTTCATTTCGACAGAAAGCGATTTTGAAAAGTTGGCGCTTTGTCGGTTTGGTACCGTGCTATTCGAGCGGCATCTCATATTTATAAAAAAAAAAGCAATTAAATTATATGTCTATTTTGGTGTAATTTTTATTTTCTAAAGCAAGTTTCATTAATAATTAAAGCGGATAATTGTACAAACTGATATTTAGAAATAATTATTCATGGTAAAAATATTTGCATGAATATATTAGGTTAAAAATATATTTTTTTGATAAAAAATTATGAAATAAAAAAATCTTTGCCTTAAAGTATTAGTATTGGCTCAGTACTTGCTAGTGATTAGATTTATTGAAATAGAAATTTCGTTATTTCATATAGTTATTAACCCATTAGGTCCTGGCTCGACACATTTTTAAGATTTTTTTCAACGGCTCTATTAACTATGAAATCGGTCATAGAAAAAAACGACAATACCTATTTCCGACGTAAAATTGTCTGATCTTTCTATTTATGCATAGAGTTTTAAAAAAGTGCATATTTAAACAGATATACTTGTTTATTTAACAGAAAACACGAATTGTCGAATGAAAAAAATTTTTAATATGTAATCTTAGGAACGAAGTTGTCCGCAGATTTTTTTATTTGTGCATTAAAAGTGTCCATGCACTCTAGCCTTCGAAATGTAGTGGTTGGTTTTTTTAAATTAAACATGGCGGTATCCAATATGGCGGCTTAAATTCAAATTTTTTTTATTTTTACGGTACTTTTTCCTGCATTAACAATTTTCGTTCAATTGTAATAATAATAAGTGCAAGATGGTTTTCTGGGTCGCTGATTGTGAATCTGCTCTCACGTTTGCAAAATTCAAGATGGCGAATACAATATGGCTGCTAAAAATTTCAAAAAATTGTTCAATTTTTATGTAAATTCGTATAGGTGGGTTTTTTGGGTCGCTGATTATGAATCTGCTATCAGATGTTCAACATTCAAGATGGCGGATCTAATATGGCTGCCAAAAATTTCGGAAATGTTTCAATTTTCATAAAAAAATTTTTGAAGGGAATTTTTGGATTGCTGATTGCGAATCTGTTGTCAGATTTTCAAAATTTAAGATTGTGGATACTATAAAGCTGGCAAAAATTTTAAAAAATTGTTCAAATTTTTGAAAATATGAATTGGGATGTTATGGGTCTTATATGTCGTTGCCTGGATTTCACCACGAGGAGGTGAATGCAATAAACAAAGCCTCTTCTTTTTTTTAAAAAGTCCTTAAGAGATTAACAGTTTTTTTCATAATAATAGTAATTATGGCAAGTGCTTTTTTTTGCTTTTCCGGAAGAGGCCCCTACATATCGACTTCCCGCGGGCGCCCCTGGGAAACCCAGTCCGCCACTGATTTGCTGAAATGTTTAGAGAACACCTTCATAAATTCCTTAAATTTATAATTTAGTCATTATTATAATCTTCTATGGCTTCTCTACGGTTCATTAATTCTGTCCATATTGAAGCATAATATGCTTCCGTTCGCTTGTGGTTGTTTTTGTCCGTTTTTTTCGTGACTTTTTCTGCCAGCGACAGCTTATTAGAGTTAGTTTGACATATTATATTGTATGGGTGCATCTCCATACAGAGGCACTATTCAGAGAGGACATTTTAAATTTTTCTTTTGCTTCCAACTCAGGCTTCTTATTTAACAAAATAAGACAATGTATTAAAATTTTCGACAATAAGAAAGAAATAGACACACAATAACCATCTAAGACCACCAAAAATTCAAACATTTTTTATCAGAAAAAAAAGTTTTTTCGTAATAAATTTAGTATCAAGTCTTTAGTATATACTATATTTTCTGATTTGGACATTTTTGTATATAAATTGAAAAACCAAAGGCAGAATTCCCAAAATCTTTTGAAAATTTGACTTATCCCCCTCTAATCTATATTTTCATCATTCATTCATTTAGGTTTCTTGAACTTGATTGCTACATCGAATTTAATTAGCCATTTCTGGTAGTCGAATGATAGCGGCTTATTTATTGACGTAACCACAAAAAGTTTTCCGTGGATATACCTAAATTTTAGTACATATTATCATCTATATTACGCTTAGATGAATGTCAATATTATAGTGCATGAAACTAGACCCCTTGAGATGAGGTTTAAAACTATTAGACATACATTATTCACTAGTTAATTATATATTTCCTATTTGTCTGTAAGCTATGTTTCAGGCAAATGTGGACCTATTTTAAAAAGGCATTTTTCGGGCTCCTAATGTTATTTTATTTTTGTTTGCAATAACAAAAGGAGTGTTTTTAATATAGATCATATTATAAGACGCAAAAAGGAAGATCCGTGCCGATTTTTTTTACAATACAGACAATAGTTTTTTTCATTCAGCTATTGTACACGAAAGTTACTTGTCTGTAGAGAAATACCCATATATAATTCTATTATTAATTAAAACTGAAGAGAAGGACACATTTAGCCTTTAAGACATTATTTTAATTAAAAAAATAACATACATTTTAGGCTGTTACATCGCTTTCATTTGTTACGTTCTTCATGACTGAATTTATTTCTTTGCACGTTCTACTCAATATCCTATAGGAACTAAATAATACAGAAATATGTTATTATTCCTTATTTCTAATTTTTGAAGTCCTCAAATTTAAAATCGTTTAATTCTTTATATTTCAATCTGAAATTTTTCATTCTTAAATTTCTAAGTTATCTCGACTTCCTCTACTCGCTTTGATCCCACTACCGAATTTAAAAAAAAATGTTAACATTCAATGTAATCTATTTAGTAAGTTAGTTTCAATTTATAAATGACTATCAATTCTCAAAAAATACAAATTCAGTACAAATTGGTTTCTATAAAATGACCCACATTTCCATCTAGAGTTCTTAAATTTTTAATTTTTTTCTGTATAAAACTTATAACAAACCAGGAATTTTTAAAATGATTTTTATTTAAATTAGCATAACAACCTCTGAATTTTTTCTGCTGCTTGCTTCATTAAGTGTCAAATTTTTACATTAATTTTTTTGGAACAGATTCGATTTTCTCAAGCAATCAGATATGAGATAAGGATAAAGTGCAATGAGAGAAAGATTTTTACTGTGGTGGGGGAATTCACCTAAGGTGAATCCCAGTCCCAGACTTACACTATAGGTGTGAAGTTACTGTACTGTTTTTAGAACTTATACACTTTCTAATTAGGAACGTTCAATCTGAAAAAATTTGGTCTTTGTAATTGGATATTTTTAAATTTAGAAGTTTAAAACATAACAAGTTCTAACTCAGCAATTCGTAAATGTAAGAACTTCAATGGCGAACAATTTTTAATTGAAGATTTCAAAAACATAACGACTTAAAATTTAACAACATTTAAATGTGTAAAAAAATTAGCATTTGTAGAAAACTTTAAGTAAAAAAGGAAAAATAAGATGCAAAAAACTTTAGTTCAGCTTTTTTGTGTATTTAAATGACCAAAAAAAGAATTTTTTATACGTATTTTGCTAAGACGCAGAGCAAAGGCTTGGATATTTCTACGGCTCCGATTTAAAAGTTTTGAACTTACTTAGCTCTATGATAGCCTAATTATCGAAGTTTCAACTTTGAAGTACAAGCTGAAGCAGATTTTTGATTTGATAATGTATGATATTAAAAACTTAAAATTTAAAATTATTGAATTATTAGGACAGAAACGTTTTAAATACAAACTTTTCAGTTTTAAATAAATAGGAGGAATATTTTTTACGGTTGAAACATTCTAAATAATTTTAAAGATAAGAAAATTTTAATCGTTATGATTATTTTGAATTTAGCAGCGATAAAGTTTAATTTTTTTTTTTTTTAATTTTAGATGTTATGAATTGATAGAAGCTCAGCCTTAATTTGTAGTTTATATTCAAACACTAGAAATAAAAAATTTTGCATGTTTAATTTTATGATAAAATTTGAAGCATCGGAAGATGGCCAGAAACAGCATGAATGACTTGAAAGAAAAATATTGTAATATTAGCATGACAGTATTTTAAAAGAAAACAAGAAATACCTTTCATAGCTATCCTATAAATTCGTTTCGCGTGTTATTCTCATAGTCACGCAATGCTATGCCATGCTACGTCTGACGATACAAAATCCTGCGAATTGAGAGATTTAATGTTTACTTCCTTGAAAGAAAAGGGTTATTACAATGTTGCAGGAAACTAATTTGAAACCTTCTACTAATTTCAAAGCTTAAAAAGCCACCTATAATGCCTAAATAAAAAATGAACATGTGGTTGACGACAGCTTCAGGCTACAGAGTTGTTATGATTACTATACTTTAGGTAGCCAACAATGAATTTCTGCAACGTTTTTAGGAGGTTCAGTTTTTGAAACTCCAATAGAACTATAATTTTGAAGTGTTTTTTTATTCGTGAGTCAAAAAGTTTATATAATTAAATCGAATAATGTTTATGATTTAGCTGCCGTTCAAAAACTACGTCAATCTTCTGCAAGTCACATTAGCGGCGAGACACATTTGCGGTATCTATCATTTAGAGAAATTTGAAGTTCATAAAAATTAAAAAAAGTTAACGAAATTAACGATAGAAAAATATTAGATCCACATAAAATGTTAATGTGCACGGGGAAGGGGGGGGGGGGACTTCTGTGATTAGTCACAGAATGAATTTAGGTCACCTCACTACTTTTTGCTAACGTTTTGTGAACTTCGTATGAAGCGTCAGCGTGCAAAAGAGCCTAAGCAACCATTTTTGCGAAATCGATTTTTTTGCGAATTTGGATTCTCATGAAAGAGGCCTACACGAAAAGTGATTCTTTAAATCGAAAAAATATTTATTTAATTTTTATCGAGCTTTAAAAGTAATCGCGGTCCTATCCCTTATGAGAAATGAATTTTTATCTACGTACTCCCTCGGTTTCAGAACCCATAAGAGGTATACACGGACGTTTAGCGTACTTATGTGGTAGCTAAGACGCCTAGCTATTGCTATCTAGTGTTGGTTTTTGTGAATCTATTTTCGTCAGTTGTAAAAGAGTGTTTTTGCAACCTTTTAAAATACAAACTTGGGTTAGGCCCGTGCTTAACATTCGGAGTTCACAACTTACAAGATTTCTATATTACATAATCGATATTATATACAACAATGTGTAATTAATCGCGATCATAACTATCGATAACACGTGCCAGATTAATTAATTTTCAAGACAGTGCAAAATGCAAACGTTTTTTCTTCCTTCCTCGCTCGAAAAATCGACTCTGGTCCCTGCGTACCTACATTTATTTACATTTATTTATTATCTTTAGGGTAAATGACCTTCACGAGTAACATCCTCAACATTCATAACCTCACTTTCGCCTTCTGCATTGCCTCATTCGTCTAATAATGCCGATTGCTCAGTGATTTTTTTTCATTTGATAACTTTGGCTCCTTATTTGATATGACGCCCTTTTTTCCATGATTCCCTAAATAATAATAAACTAATCAATAAGAGTTGGAATTTATTGTATAAATAAAGACTCCTGTGATTACAATTGTTCAAAAATTCCATTTTTATAGATTTTGACAAATTTAGGAAAAAATCTTTTGTATTTCAGTAGTTACTGTCTAAATTCTAAGTCAGGACCTTTCTAAACTTCCCTGTAATTTTCTAGAAAGCAAACAGATGTAACTGTACCAATCCCTGACAAGAGCATGCATAACATTTTCTAGTCAAGTTACCCTTTATAATCAAGGACCAGTTCTTACCACAATGTGACTTACCGCTTGATCTGAATCGATAAAGTATTGAATTTAATATATTTTTTTACTTCGAATAGAGACTTCATTCAGATCAGGAGTCGGGACTAAGTATTCAACAAATATTTTATTTTAGTATTTATAGATTAAAATGAAGCAATTCAATTTTTACGTTACGCCCAGGTTCCAACGCTCTTAAATGCGAGCTGAATTAATAGAACCCAATATAAAAATCCGACTATCTTCAAATAATTTATTTTTACAGCATTCATCTCGTTTGTCTAAAAATTACAATATTTAATGAATATAGTCGACTCAACCAATTAAAAATGCCAACGTAATTGCTATTTCTGTTTGATTCCATTTCGCAATTTTCTCGTAATTCGGCGCTAATTTTGAAATTATTTCTTTCTACTTTCAATCAGCTATTTTTATGAACCCATAATTATAGGACGTTAGTGTAAATTGGACCACGTTATCAATGAAGGTCATATGTCTAAATGAAAATAGTACTTATCGAGAATTAGCTACGCAATAATCACTTTGCCTATCAAGAAATTAAAGCGTTATCAATGGAAACAACATACATTGATTTTGATTAGAAATTATAATCATAAGAAGTATCGGATGCAATGCCTTGCTGGAAAAGTTACTGGTTTTTAGTAATTAATATAAAATTTCACAAAATAACATTTCGAAGCATGCAATTGATTTGGGGTAACAGTGACTTAAGGCTAAGGTACACTGAAAAAGAAACTGATTCTAAATCAATGCGTGTTTTGCTTTTATTTCATTAAACCAAGGATTTCTTTACTTTAGTTGAGTAAATTGTATTCAGAGAAAAAAAATCAAATGCCTCGACTTAATGTAATCAATTTTCTAGTGATCTTTCTTTTACAAAAATATATATTTCTATGCAAATTGCAATGAATGTCAAAATTGTTAAGTCAAAGAAATGATTTCTTGGTAGTTCAGAAAATAGTTTCTTTGTGTCTGTTTTTCACAACCTAATCAATATTTGCTCATTTCCATGAAATGAAATAATTGAAATTATGAAGACGTATTCAACTTAAGTAATTTATATATGCCTGGATGAAAAATGTTATTCTAAATAAGTATTTCTTTCGAAATTAAATTCTCTTGGTTATAAGTTAGCCCCAAATTCCCATCATAGTCATAAAAATAAAAAAAATATAACAATTTTAGTAACATTAAATTACAATTATTTTGAAAAATATCTTGCATATTAGGGCTGATGTTTTATTTCTTTAGACCAATAACAATAATTTCATATTTTTTGTTTAGACAAAACCATTTCTTTGTTTTAAAGAAATGATTTACAGGATGGATTAAGGACGATAACTTTTTTGAATCAAGTAAATTTTCTTCAATTAAGGCCATGTGAAGAGTGGGTCACGTGACCAGATTCCTACCTGATGAAACTTTTCTTATTTCCTAACTAATTTTCACAATAAGTGCCACATCGAGTTACAAATTTAGGATAATAAATAAGAAGCACTGAGAAGGGTGGATCTGGTCCTAAATTTTAATAATTATGAAAAAAGCGAAAAAAATTATTTACAAAAAAATAAACTTTAGTTTATAACTATAAAAATTTAAGACCAGACCCACCTTTCTTAGTGCTTCTTATTTATTACCCCAGACTTTCAACTCGATGTGGCGCTTCGTGTAAAAATAAGTTACGAAATAAAAAAAGTTTGGTAAGGTAGGAATATGGTCACGTGACGCACTCGTCACATAGCCTTTAGGATTTTCTTCTCAGTGTACCAGCATAGCTTAAATAGAAGAAAATTTAAAATAAAATAAACAGTTTTTCGTTAATTATATAAAAGTCATATTTTGATTCAAATTAAGTAATTCCGAACATTTTTTGAAACTCTCTGTAATTTCCTTTTTATATTAGATAATGAAACAAAAATATGCAAAAACAATTTTGCCGAAAAATACTAAAATTGGAATACGTCCCTTGAGGACCGTTTAACCGTAAATACGATCAGTGAAAGCCATGCAAATTACGAATCCGTGATGTAGTCGTACCGGTTCCGCAATAAATAATAATCTAATCGAGCGAGAATACTCGTCGGATTCAAATCTAGGTACGAATTTCCGAAGCAAACTGCGTTTGACAGTAGGAAAACGTGTGTGTGTGTGTGTATTTGTTGTGTGTCACTGACACAAATAATGCACATACGTAGTAGCAAATCCCATGTTCAACGCAGAGTGCATCGACTAGCCAAGTATTACGTTCCAACAATAATATTATCGTGCTCGTTCGAACTAACGCTATTGGACAATAAAATTCATTTTCCAGAGAGGTTATACGTGGATCAGAAGCTCGCGCACATTGCCACTGATTTTGAGGTCAAAGTACTTCCTTTCTCCCTAGTACGTTACTTCCCCATTTCATATGTACCTTTTTCTGAGGTTTGTTCGTTCTTTCTCATTCACAGTTGCGTTTGTATTGCCCGCTAATGACGATACGTATATGCTTGAGATTTTCGTTAATTACCAACCGCAAACTAGCTCTTACGCTACTTAGTATGAGGAACAATGAAATCTTGCTGCTGATGGTCTCTGGCATTTGCAAGAATATTTATACTTTGAATGCCAAAAATTATTGATGTGAGGAGTTTCCATTCTTGTTTTTAGTATCTAGTCTCCCGTCAAACTTGGCTGAAAACATTACACCTTATGATGTTTTTTAGTTTTTTGTCATTCGTGCATATATCCTTTGATGAGGCGCATGAATATTTCCCAAATTCTACTTTTCCTAATGTTTCTTTTATCAACATTTATTTGATGGCGAATACAAATTCGCTCTAATTTATGTATTTGCGAAACACCATTTGACCACTTGACACTATAGTTCATATTGATATTTTTGATAAATCAACATTAAACAAGGGAACTGTAAAGAATACACATATCGAACTAGGAACTTGAAAATCAAGTAGTGACTTAAACGTACTCTTATCTCAGACTATTAATGTCATAAAAATTAAAGAGCGTGCATTTGCATCCCACTGAGACATCCAAGGTATAGCAGTGAAGAGACGAAAACGCAATTTCAATTTTAATTGATAGGCCTGATGGAATTCATAGCACCATAATTCGTTATCCTCGACAATATTGTAAGGACTGCAGTAAAAGATGTATGGCCTGGAATACGGCTTGCATACTCTATAATGAATAAGCACTCAAAGAACAACGGAACATTTCTCTTTTGATGAAAATGTCGTTCTAACGATATTGGCTTTCCTGTGTACTAATCAAATCTCTCTGTTTAATTTGATTATACATAAGACAATTATAAGCATTTCATTAAAACAACAGTTTCGCAGACTAATAGAAAATATATTATTTGAAAAAGCAGAAAGAAAATAATTAAACAGTTCATACGTTTCTGACTAAAACTTATTAACTGCAGTGAAATATTGCTTCAGCCCAATAAAAAGTTTATACCGCAAAACTTTTCACCATCTACTTGCGAGGATAGTTGTATTAACTTTGTTACAAAAAAGAGGGACTGAAACTAATTTGTCGGGTACCTTAACTCTCTCTCTCTCTCTCTCTCTCTCTCTCTCTCTCTCTCTATATATATATATATATATATATATATATATATATATATATATATTAGTTGAAGACCTACTTCATATGAGATTATTAGCCGCGATGTCGATCATAAGTGGTCGTTAGATTGCAAACAGCATCTAGGTGTTCTAGAATAGAACACAATACCTTCGTAATATACATAGAGGGGAATAGAGAATCATGTTGAGCATGTGAATACTAGAATGCTCATCGAGTAATAATTGTAAATTACCATGGATAACTGACTATGAATAATTATAAGCTCAGTCGGGTATGCTAAATAGTTGGTTGAATTGCCATCTACAGTTTGCTGATTTCTCGAATGCCAGGGACTTCCTCTATCAACCATACGCATCCTGATTTACATTCTGTAAATACGAGAAAACATTGAATTTATCTATCGTGTTTGCACAAGGCCTTTCTGTGCTCTTTTATTCAACAGAATTGGATCAACATTTAAGTGAATTGTAGTAATTATGGCTTACGAAAATTTCTAAGTTAAAAAATTTGTTCTTTGGGAACAATCGATGAAAGAACTTTGGGTCAGGTAATTGAATGTTCACTGGGACACATGTTAATTTGCAAGATTTCTTGTTCGATATCTGGAGTTAAGCAGACCTTGGTCCGAATATGCTCTGATGGGAGCCCTAACTCGATGGGTTGTATATTTATCAGCTTTTAAGCATTTACTCTGAAACTAACACTAGTGTATAAATAAGATATGATAAACAATTAATACCAACAAAACTTTTATGTTACCTTTTTCGTATTTTTGTATTTCTTTTTTTTCAATTTTGTGCTTCAATAAAACAGTTTTCCAATTGCAATGATTATAAATCTTCAAATCCATTCATTCGCAGTGAGCAAAATTATTTCAAGACAGAAATCTATAGGCATTTAGTCGTAAAATCTATAGATATTATGTTCCATAAACCACGATTTTAAAAACTAACATACGGCTATGATATCTGTCAGATTGTCATCTCCTAAAATTCGGTTTCCACTACAAGTTGTTGCCATTGAATCGAAATTCTTTAGTTTTCATTATAATTTCAAATTCTCATCATGCATACATCAACATAAAAATAATGTTTGTCTGACTTTAGAATTATTTCATCTTAAATGCAGTATTGGGGAAGTTCCAGAAAAAGAATTAATTGCAGCTATAGTTACTTCCTGAAATTGTAACTTGCTACATTTACATTCACTGACTCAAAGAACTTCAAGTTCCTGCAAAGTTACTCTTTTTACATGTAGAAAATATGTTACGTATGTAAAAAACTACAACATTTATTAAAGAATGAGTCAACACTGTCATTTTTAATATTCACAATTGAAGAATTTGCAATTCCAAACATATCAAACAAAATAAATCTCTATCTTAAATCTTCGAAATTTAACTATGCTAAAAAATCATTTAAAGTTGCATCATTTTTCGTTATACGCATGAAATAGTCAAGAATCTTTAATTGCAATAATTTTTTATTCAGAAAATTTTTAATTGCAACGCGTTAAAATCGATTATGCAATTTTTAAGTATTACAGTCCAAAATGGTGTCGATTTAATCATTTCGATTCGAAATTTCTTCAGTTTCAAATATTTAGAATTATAAACTTGACTTTTGAATTTTTAAATTATCGAAATTAAAGAATTTGCATTTATGCAGCTCTTAAAATAAAATATTTATAAATTGTAACTCTTGAAAAATTGCAGAACTTCAAATTGTAATTCTTTAGAATTGACCATTTTTTTAACGTTGACAATTTAAAATGGAGTTTTTAAAAATTTTTATTATTTAAATGAGAAATTTCTTTAATTTGGAAGATCAAGAATTGAAAACTCGAGTTTGGATCTTCAAAATCATTTAGACTAAATAATTTTTATTCCTGAATCTTTAAAATTAAACATTTTTCAATTGCTACTCTTGAAAATGCAAGAATGCTAAATTGCAAATCGTAGAAATTAGAAAAATTCTCAATTGTAAATCTAAAAAGGTAGGTATATTTATTCTGAAAAACTACGTTTGCATTAAATTTATCTATAAAAATTATTTGTTTTTAATGTTTCAAATTAAAAAATTGAAAAATATATTTATACAATTGTATATAATAATATTTTCCAAATTCAAGATTGTGAATTATTGCATCTTTTTAAATTTTCAGAACTCTCAATTATAAATCTATTTGAATTAAGGAATATTTAATTTGAAAACTTTTAATAAAAAATGCTGTTATTTTGATAATGTAATTTCGAAATATCTTTAATTTGGAGATTGCAAATTTTTCTTCCCATCTTTAAAATCATCAAAATGTAGGAATTTTTATATCTACATATTTAAATTTTAAGAGTTTTCAATTGCAACTCTTCAAAATTGTGAAACTGAAATTTAAGTAAGATTATTTTTTTAAGATGTAGAAATGAAAACTTGACTTTTAATATTGAAAATCATACAAATTTAGGGATTTTTATTTATAAACCTACATAAACGAAGGGCCTGTTTGGAATTTTAGATGTGACCTTTAATTATACACATTAAGCACTGAAGAGCATTCAATTGCAAATTTTGAAGATAGACCTGCTTCGGAAATATATAACAAATTGTATGATACTAAAGTGTAAACATTAAAAATATTTCAGAAATTGATCAGATCCAGAAAGTCTTATAAGAACTTATATTTTAATTAAATTAATTTCAATCAAATTAATGATTAGTAATTATACTTTATAGTACTTTAAATGAAAACATATGCTTTAATTTAATAATTAGGCAATCAAAATAAGAAACGTATACAAATCTTATAGCGCGCTTTTTTCCTAATAATTTTAATAAAAAAATCAAATTTGCAAAGGAAATGCAATCCTCGTACAGGAAAACCCTGTTTAACTGCAAATTATTTCACCAATTTAAACACAGATTAAGAATAAATAAAACAAACATGAAATTGCTACAAATTCAGTACAGGTGTGAACCGAAATCCTCTGCACTTGAAATAAGAGTAGGGTTCTTGACCCCTTAACATGGTTCAGCAACGTTTTAGAGCGAGTGAGCGTAAAACCATGCTTGCATGAGAGGACCCCTTCGTGGATACCGAAACACCAAGCAAGGTGATACAGGTCATGTCCGGTCGTAGAACAATGGACATGTTCAATTCTATAGCCAA
>JAAAKG020203224.1:0-23316 GCA_010014905.2 Druon quercuslanigerum
GCCGATGAGTGGCGACTGGCGGGGGACGATTCCCCTCGTGCGGCATCGTTGCGGCGTTTCAGGTCTGTGAGCTCTGCCAAGCTGTAGGCGAGCAGCGCGCGACGCATTTGATGTTCCAGCTCTACCACGTGGGCGCGCGGCTGGTCCAAAATTTTTTCAGTCTATATGAGGTCAAGTTCCTAAGCATACCAAATTGCATTTGAGCAGCAACATTAGTGAACCCCCAATTTTTTCTGTGTAGGTGTTTGTGAAATGTATGTTTATCAATATTAAGGAGATTCCGCACCACTCTTTTGGGTTGGTTTTTAAACATAAATTAAAGGAAAATTTAAAGGTAATATTAATCAAGTTGTGGTTAGAGAAAAAGGGAAAGAATGTTTTTTGTAGGAGACAACCTTATCAATTTCATCTACAATCATTTAGTCAATACGCGTACTGAAATAATCAGCATGGTATGATTGAAAGTGAGATTTAAGTTATTGTTAAAATCTCCAGTAAGGATAATGCTATTAAAGTTAGAGATGAGTAAAAAAATTGCCGATTCAAGCTCTGTACCATAGAAGGCATTAGGTGGTTTATAAATTACTCCCACTAAAACACTGTCAGAAGTTGACATGACTTCGACAAAGAGAAATTCGGTTAAATCTAAAATTTCTTTTTTTCATTGCTTTTTAATTGTTCATGCCTAAAAATAACTGGCATACTATGTATGTATCTTTTTGTTTAGCACAAAATAACATGCCCTCATAACACTGAATGGAAACTAATCATTTACTGGCATGCTTATGATATGTTTTACGTTAGTGCTTTCCACAAATCGTGTATCAAATTCTTATAAAGATTTTCAAAGTTTTGTTGAAATTGCCGGGAGTTCCGAGATTTCCAAGATTTCTAAGAGTTCCGAGATTTACGGTGCTACTCGCGATCAGAACTCGCGTGAGATTTCAGAGACTCGGCTAAACTCGGCAGCTTTCGGATTCATTCAGTTGACCGGTCCACGCCTAGAAGTGTGTGTTAGATTGCTCCACACCACCTTATCTTTGTCCATACCTGGCTAAAGATTTCCAAGATTTCTACAAGAATGCTAGATTGCTGCGGGATTTCCAAGATTAAATATTTTAAGTAGCCCCTCCTTCGATTTTTTAAATTATTTACTACTTAGTTAGCAGGAAATTTATATTTTAGTGAAAATACATGAATTTATTTTATAGTTTCAAATATTAATCAAAAACAAGTTTTATCAAAGTGATACATAGCATACAAAATAGTTTCATTAAAGAAGTTTATTTTGAAACATTCCTAACTATATTTTAAACAATAACAAGCAAATAATCAGCTCGTAAATGGGCCATGGCACATACGCAAACAGACGTTATTGATATAACTCAGTCCTTCAGAATAGAGCACGTTAGCTTATCGGTTAATTTTATTGTTTTTGTAAAATAAAAACTACGATTTACTAAATTAGATTAACAATCAATGCAATAAAAATTTTGTTGCCAATATTCTACAATCGTGTACCTAGTTTCTGTTAAATAATTAATCTTGTATTAATAATAGTTCAAACCAACCTAGACGAAAATATAAATAAACAAATAAATAATTTATGTTAATAATGAATGCTTTTGAATAAAATTAATTTAAATACCATATTGAAAAAAGTAAAACTATGTAAGTTCCAAAGATTTAAAATTAAAATATATATTGATTTTAGAAGATAATAATTTTTTAACAAATAGTTGAATTTTCAACTTACAAAGTATTTTCTTACCAAAAATGGAAGAGTGCAATTTTTAATTAAATTTTTTTAGTCTTTAACCAAATAAATCTCATTTTTTCTTGAATGGAATTTTTAACTAGCTAGTTCAACCTTTTACTAAGAAGTTCAACTTTTAACTGACGAAGGTGAATTTTCAACTAAAGATTTAAATTTTTACCCAAAGAGGTGTTTTTGCCAACATTATTTGTGACCTGAATATTTTATTTCTTAAAAAAGGTTAATTTTTAACACAAAGATTAATTTTCATAAAAATAATGTAATTTTTGAATAAATCTTCGAATTTAAACAATATTTATATGTATTTTGAAGAAATAAGTTAATTTTCAACCAAATGATTTTATTTTCTATCGAATTTCGGAATTGTTAACTGAACCCGCTTAATTAAGAAACAAAAAATTGCATTTTAAACAAAAAAAATGAATTTCTAACAATAATGACTAATTTTGAAACCAAAACGACGAATTTTTACCCAAATAAATGAACTTTTAAATAGATAAGGTAAAATTGTAAGAACAATATAGAATAAAAAAAATTTCAAGTTAAATTACTTATTAAAAAAAATTTTTAGCAAAAAAAAAAATTTTCATCAAAAAGATAAATTAAAAAAAAAAAATTAACTTTTAAAATTATTCCTCCATGCCAAAAATCACTTTTCAACCATAAAAATATTAATTTTTACAAAATTAAATAGTAAATTTTCCAGCCAAAAAGATAATATAAAAAAAGTTCATTTTCTAACAAAAGGTTAAGTTATATCAAATTGACTTTAGTTTAAATTAAGTATGTAGTTAAATTAAAAGCAAAAATATAGGCATTTTTTACCAAAAATATAACTACAAAAGATAAATTTTTAATAAGAATATTAACTTTTAACCAAAAATGGAAAAGTTACATTGTTATTTAAAAACATATCTAACAAAAATAACAAAACTAATTTCCTACAATTTTAACATCTAAGATATGAATTTCCAGTTTAAAAAAATAATTCTCCCAAACTTATTATTTTTCTACCCGAAAGACTTATTTTACCTATTCAACAAAATTGCATTTATTCTTTTTAAAAAAGTGTTGAATTTAAAAAACCTGGTTTAATATAGACCCAAACAGTTTGATGTTTTAACAAAAAGATAAGATTTCAACTAAGAATATTATTTTCGACCACAGAAGACGATTTTTTATTCAAATAGATACATTATCAATTACAAGAGATCACTTTTCTATAAAAGGTATCAATTTTTAACAGAAAAGTGAATCGCTACATTTTTAGTTTAAAAAAATTCTTATCCAACATAACAAGAATTTTAAAGGAAACAGTTTATCGATGGAGATAAATTTTAAAATAAAAAATTCGATTTCAAGCAAATGAATTCTTACCAAAAAGGCTACACAACAAATTAAATTTTTAACTTAAAAGAATAATTTTAAACAAAAAATGAGAAAATTTATCTTTCATAAAGTCGCTGAATCTTTTTAGATAGAAAGTAAATTTTTTCATGAAAACTAAATTATCACTTTTATCTTTTTTTTCTAATTCTACTATTTGAACTACTTTCCTGAAAAATTAATTTTCTTTACTGGTAATACAACTCTACAATTGTTTTTTAAAATTGATATCATAAATAGAAAATATATGTTAATAATTAATTAATTTTATTATGTATATATATATATATTATTAGTTGAAATATGAAATATGTGGTCGTGAATTAACTTTTTTTAAACATTAATTATTTTCAAGTTAAAAATTTCCCTTTTTCATAATAAATTGTTTTGTTTTTTAGCTAAAAATTAAATAGGTTTGTCGAAATTTAAAATATTTGGCTGAAAATAACTTTTTTGTTGAAAATTTGTTTTCTTGCTAAAAAATAAATTTTTTTATTAAAATGAATCTATTTTATTTTTTATTTGAAAATTGTACCTTCATCAGTGGAAAACTTAACTATTTGGTATAAAACTAATGCATTTCATAAATAATTGTAATTAATTAGTTTTTTGAAGTGCGTTTTTACCAATTAATTGCTGGTTGAAAGTGGATCTTTTTTACTAGAATTTTTTTTACTTTTTACTAAAATTCATAACTTCATGAGTAATTTATCTTTTTACATTTTCAAAATTTTTTATTGAGACCTTCACGTTTTGAGACCCACTGAATCCGAAAATCATGTTTTTACGACAACTTTTGAAAAAATGAACGGATCATACCGATCTTTGGCAAAATTTTTTTAGGTCTTAAAAGAAAGGGCGCGTTCTTTCGCACAGCGGGCACATTTCTCAAATACGAATTTTGTAAATCATCCTTTGCTGTGTTAAAAGTAATATGTTCTCTATGAAATTGCAATGTCTAGCTTTAAAACTCAACTACTAGTAGAAAATGCATTATATTTGTAAAAAATTAATATTTTCTTTCACTGCAGCTAGCTAATAATTCTTTCCTTTTTTATGTTGAAAATTAATTCTTTTAACGATAATGATTGTATTTATCCATGGTTCCTATTCCAAATGACATGAGTGAAAAGATCTTCGTAGCAAAAGATAGGACCATTCATGTCCATATATCAGGATAGCTAAGACTAGTGCATGAAGTTCAGGTAACAGTTCACAAAGAAAGGGTGCGCAGATTCGGCATCTTTACCTTCTGCGCAGCAAGAGAGTAGTAGCGCTGAGTCTGCGAGGATGATCTCGTGCGCCCCTGCGCTTGCGTCAAGTAGAGCCTTGTGATTGGTAACTAAGAGGAGCACTGTTCAGATTGTTTACTCTGCTCTCCGAGTCCTATAAACATGAATTATATAAGATAAAAAAGATACATAAGAATAAAAAATTATGACCTCGACCTTTCAATAGCGACGGTAGATGCAGAGTTTTTAATTGTGTCGTTTGTTCGCTGCAGGGCGGAAATTAATCAATTATAAATTTTTTTTTTTTAATTTGGTAAAATGTTTAATATGAGGTGTTAATCAACCGTGGCCTACCAAGGGTGCCAACCTTTCTCTTTTTCTACTTTTGGAACCTCAGAATGTTTTTTCTTGTTGTTGTATAATCAGAATAAATTTTATAATTTATTTATTGCACATGAACTAAAATCAATGTTTTTCTCTTTTATTTTAAGACCTCTCGAATCTATTTTCGATATGAACGATTTATCAGGTACCTGCGTTACTGCATCGAAATAAATATTAGCTAGTGTTAACAAATATTAATTTTTCAATCAATTTTATTTTCAGTAGAATATCTTCAAATGTTCGTTTCTGTTGTCCAGTTTCCTTTCTTACAGGATGGCAAATTGACGTTTGCCTTGCGCCGTATTTAAATAAATTAATGTTTCTGGGGAAATTAATTTGTCTTAATTGTGAAGGTGTCTTACTTTTAAATTAAAAAAAAATAATAAACCTTAAACAATAAACCTCGTTTGACTTTATTCACGAATGCGACCCAAGGTTGGTTTATGAGATTATGATTTAAATTCATTGATATTGAATAAATTATTCAATTAGCTCAAAATATCAGGTACGTCACATGCTTTTTAAGTTTCTCTAAAATAATATGTATTTTCTCCTAATTTTTTTTCAAAGTTCTGCTTAATTTTAACAAATTGGCTAAACAATTTTTAAGATTCAGCTTCAAGATTTTAAGAAAACTTTGAAAATATTTTAAAATATGTTTCAAATTTTTCGCTTAATTAATTTCTTAAAATAAATAATTATTTAAAATTTGTGTAGTAATGTCAAAGCCTAAAAACCTAAGCTTAAAATTTTCAAAAAATTACACTTGATTTTAAACTTTTTTAAATATCTTTCATTTAAATTCTTTTAGAATCCTTTCTAAACTTCTATAAATCTTTTAAATCATCCTGGTTTTTTAATAATATTTTTTAATATGACAAAATACACTTATTCTCTCTAAAATCTTGGACAATCTTCTAAAAAATGTTAGAAAATCTTCATTAATGTTTTGAAATATTTAAAAAAATTCTCATAAAATGAATTCCTAAAAATAAAAAATCATTTAAAATTTTGCTAGCAAAGTAGAGCAATCTTGTATTATTAATAAAAATTGAAAATCTATATTTTGTTTATGATTAAAAAAAATGGATAATTTTATCATTTAATCTTAGCTTCAAAACATCATTTGAACATAGTCGAACTTTTTCTAGATTTTCAATCAAGAAATGTCTACATTATTTCCTTGAAATTTTAGGAAATAATTTGAAATGATTTGAGCTCTTTTTCAATTTCAAAATTCTTAAAATGTTAAAAATTTATTTCCTAATATTTAAACTTCCGCATTCTATTTTTTTTTTAATACAAATTATTTTTCACTCTTTTTAATGCTATAAAACGTTTTACCCCTTGAACAGCCGAGCTGTTTCCCGTTAAATAATTAACCTGGAAAATTCATTTCAGTTTATTTTTGGACATTTTTGGAAATCTTCAAAAAAACTTTTGAATCTTTTTAAATATCCTCTTGAAAATATTTATTTAGAAATGTCGAACAAACTTTAAATTTCATATTCAAATTAATTTCTGCAGAGAAAAATAATTTCAAATTTTATTTTGACAAAAATCTAAATACCGCTTAAACTTACCTAAATTATGTATAACATTTTAAAACAATACTCTACATTCTTTTCTAAAACCAAAGAAGAGCGTTTGAAATTTCTTGATATCTTTTTCAATTTTCTCTAAAAATCAATTTTAAAAATAAAGTTATTTGAAATTTTTTAGGAATGTTAAAAAGAAATGTAGTTATATTTAAACCTTTTGGCAAGCGAGAAAGCACTTCCAAAATATAATTTTATAACACTTAAAAAAATTAAAAATTTCTTCTGAAATTTTTGATATATGTTCAAATTTTGAATTATTTAAAAACTAGATTCAAAGCTTCTACATATTGTGAAATTTTTTTGGAATTTGTCTTACTTTTGCATTACTTCTGAATTGTTCATTCTTAAAAATAACTACTATACTACGCATGTATCTTTTTGATGATCATAAGATAAAATGCCATCACGAGACACAATAAAAAATAATCTTTTTATTACACAAGACAATGACTGGAATAAATGTTGAAGGTTTTTTTGAAGAATATTCATTATTTAGATTCTTTTGAGGAAGTCTCATGAGTAGGTTTTTAATATTTTCCAAAAATGGTGACTCTGATGGGCATTATTTTTTTTTCTTTAGTGATTTCCACAAATTCTTTTAGTAAGTATAATTGTATCAATAATTTAAAGGATTTCAATGAATTACTTACCACGAAATTCGGAATTTTAGAAATATATAAGCGACAATCTGTCATGTATCTCGTTTCATTTGGAAATTTTTTTACTAATTGATTTTCAGAAAACTAATTATTTAAAGAAAATGTATAAATTTATTTACAGCTTTAAATATTAAAAAGAAACAACAAACAAGTTTCAGACTCGTAATTATGCCAAGGAACATTCGCCAATGAACTTTATTGACAAAATTTATTCCTTTAGATTAACAATGTTTGCTAATTAGTTCTTGTTTCTTGTTTATAAAGTAAAAACTGCGATTTTATAAATTACTTTAGTAACTCATACAATAAATCATTTCCTATTCATAATTTTAGTCGTAAACCTAGTTTTTGTTAAACCTAAAATTTCTTCTTTTTTTCTCGTTCCCCCTAGATGCAAGAAAATTACAGTTTTAGTTTAAAAAATTTATTCTTGCACACCAAAAAAAAAAATTTTAACAAAAAAGTAGTTCAAAATTCGACCAAGTACATTTTATCTAAAACCCAAGAAAAAAAAGAGAATTATACTTAACAAGTTTTTATGACAATTAATAAACATATTTGCTTTTAAAATTTTCTTTTTATTTTTGGAATCTAGAGAAACACTTTTACATACAAAAATTAATTTCCTTAGCTATTTGGTTAAAACTTTTATTATTATTGACTGAAAATAACTTTTTTTTGTAAATCAAGTGCTTTGTACAATTTTGCCTGTTTGCTTCAACTTTCAATAACGTGGTTTATTTTTGTTATCTTTTGTTGAAATACTTTTGGGCAGAAATATCAACTATCACACTTTCCGTTAAAAATTCATTTCTTACATTATTTTTTTAATTTAAAATAATCTATTGCATTAAAGTAAAAAAAATATTTTAAACAAAATTATTATTTTATTTGAATTTATGTATTTTGGTTAAAAATTCTTCTTTTTTGTTAAAAAACTTAATATTAAAAGAGATGAGCTACTGCATTTTTATAAGATAAATTAACTCTTTTCGTTTAAAATTAATTTTTGACTATTCGATTTTTCTGGAAATTTCTTTTTTAGTTCAAAATGCAACTATCTGTTTGAAAACAGCACTTAAGTATGTTTAAGTGGAAAATAGACCTTTTTGGTTAAAAATTCAAATAATTTCCCAAAAATTAATTTTTATGAAGTTAAAATAAATGTTTAAGATAAAAATTTGACTAATTTATTTTGGGTTTAATATTTAAATCTCTTAGCTAAAGATTCTACTATTTATTATAAAATTGTTTTTTCTTATTTGAAAATTGATGTTATTAGTTAAAGGTTCATTCTTTTCATTGAATGTTGTTCTATAGTTCACAAATTTATTTTCTTGATTGATGATTGATTATTTTAGATGGAAATTCTACTACATCTTCTAAAATGAATCCATTTCGTGAATTTTTTTGTTTGTTAAAGATTTTTTTTTTCACTCAAAACTTTACTCTCTTATTTTTATATTTTTTCCTTTCTAGTTAAAAAGTCGTATTTAGAATTAAAATATTTAAATTTTTGTTCAAATAATCAACTACTGTATTAACAGAAGTAACTTCTTTGCTAAATATGTTTTTTTTATTGTTGTTAATAATCTCACTAATTTGTTCGAAATTCGTTTTTGTTCTGCACATCAAATTTTTTAAACTGAAAATTTAAATATTTACCTTTTTGGTCTTAAAATGTAATAATCGGCTAGAAATTCAAACTTGTTTGTAAAAAAATTAATTTTATACTGAAAATTTGTTTTCTTCTTTAAAAACAAATTTTTGCATCTGAAAATGTAGCTATTTTATTTTTGGTTAAAAATTGGAACTTCATAGTTGAAAAGTTTAACCATTTTGTAGAAAATTTATGTATTTTGTTAAAAAAAAATTTATTTGTGTAGACAATTCATTTTTCTTGCCGAACAATTACAAATTTTATTGACGTTTAATTTCTTCTCTTGAGAAATTTTAATTTTAATTCGTCTGGAGAAAATTATATTTTAAAGCAATTTATTAAACTGCATATCAAACGATTTCATTTCTGGTTGTAAATTCATATTTTTTATTATAAAATTCCTCATTTTCCATAATTATTCATGTTTTCTGACTATAAATTAACCCTTCAACGCCCAATGTTGCAACTGAGCAACATTGATTTTTTTCGATTTTTCTAATTTTTAGGTAACGGGTTTAGAATTTGTCTAAATAATTGCATGCATTAGATCAAAGTGGACTTTTCCGCAACTCGCAAGGTAGTTTTAAGCTATTGCGTATCGAATTAAAAGCGAGAAATGTATAAAAATTGAAGAAATTTTTTTTTTTTAATTGATAAGAAAACGACCATACATTGTTCCTGAATTTTTTAAGAATTTTTTTTAATGGTATCAAGGTTTGGGCCTGAAAGGATTAAGTTACTGCTTTTATTTAGCTATTTAACTATTTCGTATTTGGTTGTAAATGTATCCCTTTTAGTCTAAAAATTGGTTTTTGTTCCGGTGAAAATTTGCCTGTTAGTAAAAACAAATTATAAAGTAAAACAATAACTAACGAAGTCGCGATTGTTACTTTTATTACAATATTAACTTAACCATAAGTAATATTTATGTCAGAATTACGTTGGCGACGAGGAAGTTCTAGGATTTATCCTGTCAATGAAGTTATACTTCACCTGGTCGAAGATCCAAATAATCCAGGTGAAGTTCTCAAGGTGCGGCCAGGAATCCATAATGCGGCATTGGATGCGAAGCACGAGTACATAATTGGTATAATCAGTGAAGATGAAAAATTGTATCCATTCATGGTTCCCATTCCAAATGACATGAGTGAAAAGAGTACCTTCAAAAGAGCCAACATCAAATTTCGCAATAACAATGTCGGTGAAGTTGTATTCACGACCGACCATGAGGATTCGAATGATTTATTTTTTCACAAATTCGAGGCAAAAGATAGGATGATTCGTGTCGATATATTAGGATAGTTTAAGCTAAATGTATAAAGGTGACTCAGTCCGTTTTCTTAAGTTAAAAGCAAAATCTCTAATTTTATAAACAAGTCATACAGTAGTTTACGATGGCAGTCAGCAGCGCTTTATAAAGAGTGCGCAGAGTCAGCGTTTTTGTCTTATGCGCAGGATAAAAATGGGAGATCTGAGTTTGCGCTAATGGACTGGCGCATTACTGCGCATGAGTTAATCACATTTTTCTTATTGGTGAAGAAGAGAGATTCAAGATAATAGGTTATTACTCTCTTCTCTCTACCAATTTGATGCTCATCTTCGCACATACGGAGTCTTTCTTGAAGCTGACGTTCGGTGCACTGCTCGGCGAATTGTAAACTATAATTAAGGATAAACGTAAATATAAACATAAATTACATAAGAATATACGAAAAATGTTATTGAAAATCTATTGAATATTATAAGAATAATTTATCTTTATCCACGAATGCGATCCTAGGTTGGCTTATGAGATTAGATTATGAATTTATGTATTGCTGATTAAATTGTTTGATGTTTTATGAATGTCAGATGCATTATTATTATTATTATTTATTATTCACATTATTTATTTATTCTATCTAGAACCGGATTTTATAATAACAAAAGTTAAATGAAACCAAAAAGTAGAAAGATAATTTATAAATTGAAGATGTAGCAGAAGTATTGCCTACCCAAGAAAATCTATCAATAAAAAAGTGGCTGAAACCTAAAACAAAATGTACCTTCATATTAATCTTCAAGCGGCCAACACATTTTTCTAATGAACCATTTTCATTCGATAAATATTAGTCAAGATAAACAATAAAAGATTAGAAAACTTTACAATAAAAAATCGATGTTTTGTAACAAGAATTTGCGATTATTCGGTTCTTTAAAATAAATATTCATATTTATATTTCATATGTTTTATTATATAATCATTTGAATATTAATAATGTATTTGTTTTTTTTTATTAACAAGTTCAATCCGCACGAAAACCACGTTTCGCCAACATCGACCAGGGGCACGCTCATCAAGAAAATTTTTTTTTAAACTAAAGGTTAAACCATCGACAACAGTATTTGTGTGAAAGTGAATTCTCTTTTGTTAAACCTCCTTCGGCTTTCACGAACATATTCAAAACCCTGATGTGTTAAAGTTTCTGAGGCTGTGGATTCGGATCCAGTGAGCCCAAAACATATAGTAAACAGGGTCTGACGCACGAAATCGAAAAAAAATTGTTTTTTGGACCTAGGATTCAGATTCAGCGACCCCAAAAATATACAGTAAACATGGTGTGACCTCCAGACACGGAAAAAGATTTTGCTGAGTGTCTGTGTAATTATTTAAAAAATGATAAGCAAATTCTTCAGAATATTTTGAAATCCCTCAACATTTTTTAAAGCTCTTAAACATGCCTTAGAATTTTTTTAAATAAAGCATGAAAAAACAAAAAATTAATTATAGCAAAACTTACTAAAACGATTAGGTAGTCCTGCTTGTTCTAAACAGTTTATTTAAATACTTGTTATACAAACTTCTTGTCTTTTGCAATTTTTTTTTCATTAATTTTTTTAATTAACCACTGCTCCTTCCTTCATTTTAGTTTTAAAAAACTATCTTTCTTCAATAAACTTTTCTCTTCTGCGTAATTGCAAAATTTACATTCTAAAATAATAATTATGATAGAGGGGCTTTATTGAGAGGTGAGTATGCCGCACCGTTAACAAGGAAAACAAGTAAAAGGAAGAAAGCGCAATGCATTACCCGACTAATGAAATGTAAACTCCTTGAACGTTCCAATAACATCACATCGACCCCTTTTATTTCTTGTTTTCTGTAAACGTATAAAATAACAATTATTAAGATAACGAACCCCTCTTTCATCTTCGGAAAGTCGCTTTCAAGTTAAAGTATCAGGCCCATTAAAAAATATCCATTTTCCACAATTACTACATTTCAATCGTTTCGCACTTTAATTCTCTGTTTGCACAGAGAGAGAGGAAATTCATATTCTTTGAACGTACATTGTACAATGTACATATTGACTCACAATAAGAGGAAAAATTCAAACGATGCTTTTGCTTTCGCAATGTAATGCTAATTGCGTTTTCCTTCATATTTTTATTATTTTCTCTCCTTATTATTTCCAATTAATGATACCAAAAAATGCTTTTGTTTTGTGGACGATTTTAATTTTAAATATTGTAATTCGTAGCAATTATTTTAATTGAAAGATATTACTTGTTTTAGAATTATTTCATTTTTAGGCTGGCTGTTTCGGGGCTGTAATTTAAAAATAAATAAATTGTTTTCTTTATCTGTCTAAAAATTTTTCTTGTTGCATTTGTTTTATATATTTTAGCCATAGAAAATTTTAAAACAATGGAAGCTGTAGAGATGACAAAATTCAACAATTTTCTAAAAACTTGTAAGAAATCGCAAAAAGAAAATCGAGAGAGAAAGCAATTATCAAATAATTTTATTTAAAGTTAACACACTTTTTTTTATTAAAAATTATGTTTTTTACTTTAAATGGCAACAACAATAATATTATGTATTAAAAAATTATAAAAAATATAATTTTAAATAATGAAATTTTCCACTATTTTAGGATTTCAGAAATATATTATTAGCAATCCAATCCCAACAAAAAAATATTTTAAAGCTCCAAAGAGTTCCAGAGAATTCCCTTCACAATAACTTTCACAGAGCTCCAAAGAGTTCCACTCGGTTTCGTCCATATTAACTTTCACAAAGTTCCAATTAGCCCCACAGAGGTCCATCTAGAAAAAAATTTCACAGACTTTCGAAAATGTCCACAGAGTTCTACTCACAATAACTGTCAGAGAGTTCCAAAGAGTTCCACACAGCTTCGTCCACATTAACTGTCACAAAGTTCCAATTAGCCCCACAGTGGCTCATCTAGAAAAAATTTCACAGACTTTCGAAAGTCTCCACAGAGTTCTACTTAAATAACTGTCACAAAGTTCTACCTACAATAACTTTCATAGAGTTCCAAAAGGCCAAGCATCCCATTTACAATAACTATTACAGAGAATGACTTTCTCAGACTTTCAAGTAGGTTCACCGAGGTTCACTTACCAGGACTGTCTCAGAGTTACAAAAATTGTCACTACAAAAATTGTCAATATCATTTGAGAGACAATAAATTTTTGAGATTTTAAAAAAGGGACGCAATTTTCTAATTACATTAACTGTCACAGAGTTCCAAAGAGTCCCACACAGTTTCATCCATATTAACTGGCACAAAGTTCCACTTAGCCCCACAGAGGTCCATCTAGAAAAAAATTTAACAGACTTTCGAAAATGTCCACAGAGTTCTACTCACAATAACTGTCACAGAGTTCCAAAGAGTTCCCTGCAGTTTCGTCCACATTAACTGCCACAAAGTTCAGATTAGCCCCTCAGTGGCCCATCTTGACAAAATTTCACAGACTTTCGAAATTTTTTAAAAGTTCTACTTACAATAACTATCACAAAGTTCTACCTACAATGACTTTCAAAGCTTTCCAAAAGGCTCAGCATCCCATTCACAATAACTATTAAAGAGAATGACTTTCTCAGACTTTTAAGTAGGTGAACAAAAATTGTCACTAACATTTGAGAGACAATAACTTTTAAAGATTTTAAAAAGTGCCGAAAAGTTATAAAAACATTAACTGCAACAGAGTTCTAATGATTTCCACCGAGACAATGATTATCATTGATCTTCAAAGAATCTCATAGAATTTAGTTCAAAATAAATGTCACATAGTTCCAAAGTGCACGTAATATTTCCACCCGCAATAACTGTCCCATTCACAATAACTTTAACAAAGTTTTAAAAAATTCTAAAGGATCCCATCCACAATAACTATCTTGGAGGCAATACTGTCAGAGATTTCCAAAGTGTTTTAAAGAGTCCCAAGCACGATAATTGTCACAGAGTTCCTAAGAGTCCCACATAGTTCCACTTACATTAACATTTACGGACAAAATAACTCTCAAAGTGTTTTAACTAGTCCCACAGAGGCCAATCTACAATAACCATCAAGAAGAAAATAAATTTCAGAGTCCCATACAAAATAACTGTCAGAGTTGTAAAAAGTCCCAGAGTCCCATCCACAATAAATATCACAGAGACAAAGAATATCATAGAATTCCGTTCACAATAACTGCCACAGAGTGTCAAAGAATCCGCAATAGTTCTGCCCAAAATAACTGTCCCATTCACAATAACTTTAATAAAGTTTTAAAAAATTCTAAAGGATTCCATCCACAATAACTATCTTGGAGGCAATACTGTCAGAGATTTCCAAAGTGTCTTAAAGAGTCCCAAGCACGATAATTGTCACAGAGTTCCTAAGAGTCCCACATAGTTCCACTTACATTAACATTTACGGACAAAATAACTCTCAAAGTGTTTTAACTAGTCCCACAGAGGCCAATCTACAATAACCATCAAGAAGAAAATAAATTTCAGAGTCCCATACACAATAACTGTCAGAGTTGTAAAAAGTCCCAGAGTCCCATCCACAATAAATATCACAGAGACAAAGAATATAATAGAATTCCGTTCACAATAACTGCCACTGAGTGTCAAAGAATCCGCAATAGTTCCGCCCAAAATAACTGTCCCATTGACAATAACTTTAACAAAGTTTTAAAATATTTCAAAGGATCCCATCCACAATAACTATTTTGGAGGCAATACTGTCAGAGATTTCCAAAGTGTCTTAAAGAGTCCCAAGTAAAATAATTGTCACAGAGTTCATAAGAGTCCCACATAGTTCCACCCACATTAACTTTTACGGACAGAATAACTCTCAAAGTTCTCTCTCAAAACTCTCAAACCATAATTAGGAAAATAAATATCATAGAGTTGCAGGAAAGCCTAGAGTCCATTCCACAATAAACTGTCACAGAGGTCCAAAGAATTTCAAATAATCCTGCCTACAATCACTATCGGAGAGGTAATAAGTTCCAAAGACTTCCAAAAAACTTCACGGAGTTTTACTTACAATAACTGTCACATAGTAGTTCCAAAGATTTCCACAGTGTCCCATCCACGTTAACTGTCCAAGTTCCCGAAAAGGCCCAGAGGCCTATCCAAAATAAATATCACAAAAAAATTATTATCTTCACAGAGCTTTAAGGAGTCTGACAGTGTCCAATTCACAATTATTGTCACAGAGTTCCAAAAAGTCCCTGACAGTCCCGTCCACAATAATTGGCTCATTCGCAATAACTTTTACAAAGTGTCAAGAAACTTCAAAGTATCCCAGCCACAATAACTATCTTGGAGGAAATCCTGTCACAGATTTCCAAATATTCCTATCGAGTCTTAAGCACAATAATTGTCACAGAGTTCCAAAGAGTTCCAAACAGTTCTACCCATAATAACTTTCGTGGACGCAATAAGTCTCGCAGTTTTTTAACCAGCCCTATAGAGACCAATCTAAAATAACCATCACGAAGAAAATTAATGTCTAACAGTTCCAAGAAGACCAAGAGTCCAATCCACAATAAACTGTCACAGAGTTCCAAAGAGGTTCAAATAGTCCTACCTACAATCACTATTGGAGAGGTAATAACTTCCACAGACTTCCAAAAACCTTCACGGAGTTTTACTTACAATAACTGTCACAGAGTAGTTCAAAAGATTTCCACAGAGCCCCATCCACGATAACTGTCCGAATTCCAAAAAGACCCAGATGCCTATCCAAATTAATATCATAAAGACAAATCACAAAGCTTCAAGGAGTCTTACAGTGTCCAATTCACAATTATTGCCAAAGAGTTCTAAAAAGTCCCTCACAGTTCCGTTTACAATAACTGGCCCATTCGCAATAATTTTCACAAATATTCAATGATTTCCACAAAGTACCATCTACGATAACAATCACGAAGGCAATAAGTTTGAAAGAGTTTTAAGAAGACCCAGGATCCCATTCATAGTAACTATCCAGAGACAATGACTATCACAGAGGTGTAAAGATACTTATAGATTCCCACTCACAATAACTTATACAGAATTAAAAGATTTCCACAGAGTCCTATTTACAATAAAGATAAAGAAACCAATAACTGCCACAGAGTTCCAAAAAGGCCAAAAATAGCCAAAATTGGTTTAATCCACAATAACTATCACAGAGACAATGTTTAGCACAGAGCTCCAAAGAATCTTACAAAGTTCTATTCGAAATAACTGTCACAGAGTTATATTCACAATTACTATCACAAAGTTCCAAAGATTTGCACAGAGTCCCATCTACAATAACTATCAGGGATACAATAAGTATCAGAGAATTTCAAAAAGACCCAGACTACCATGCACAACAATCTTCAGATGCACAAAAACTACCACAGAGCTCCAAAGAGTCTTAAAGAGTTCCATCCACAATTACTGTCACATAGTTCTATTTACAATAACTTCCATAGAGTTCCAGATACAATAACTGTCACAGTTTTGCAAAGAGTCCTTCTTACGTACCTGTCCCATTCGCAATAAGTTTTAAAGAGTTTTACCATAGTCCGCAGAGTCCCATCTACAAAAACTATCTCAGAGACAATAAGTATCCTAGAGTTTCTAAATGAT
This sequence comes from Druon quercuslanigerum, assembly GCA_010014905.2. NCBI lineage: Eukaryota > Metazoa > Arthropoda > Insecta > Hymenoptera > Cynipidae > Druon > Druon quercuslanigerum. The sequence continues at coordinate 16,604 of JAAAKG020203224.1, forward strand.
CCAGAGTCCCACCCACAATAACTGCAACGGAGTTCCAGTGAGTTCCACGCCGTTTCCTCCACAATATATGTGACATTCACAATTACTTTCAGAGTTTCATAGAGTCTCACAGAATATTTTTTAGAATAAATTGTTTAACGTTATAAAGATACCCACAACATCCCCTCCACAATAACTATCACAGAGAATAACTGTCGCAGAGCTGCGAAGAGTCTTGAAGAGTCCCATTCACAATAACTGCCACTGCTTTTCAAAGAGTCTCGCAGCCTCGTCCACAAACTCAGTAACAGATACAATAACTTTCACAAAGTTCTAAAAGGTACTATAGAGTTCCAATAACGATAAATCTTACAGAGTTCGACTTACGATAACTGTTTCAGAGTTCCACTAACGATAACTTTTGCAGAATTCCAAATATTGCCACAAAGTTCTATTTGTAATAACTGTCACGATAGAAATAACTGTCACATAGTTCTGAAGATTTTTCCTTGAGTCCTATCCACAATAACTATCGCTGAGTTTCAAACAGTACCAGAGACACATATCCAAAATAAGTGTGACCGAGTTCCAAAAAGGTCTATATAGTTCCATCTACAATAATTGTCTAGAAGTCTTGAAGAGATCAACAGAATCTCGTCCACAATGAGTATTGAGGACACAAAAAGTGTCGAAGAGTTCCAAAAAGGCTCACAGAGTTCTATCCACAATAACTGATACAGATTTCAAAATAGTACCACAATGTCCTATCCACAATATTTGTCGCTGAGTTTCAAACAGTACCACAGATACCTATCCGAAATAAGTGTGACCGAGTTCCAAAAAGGTCTATATAGTCCCATCTACAATAATTGTCAAGGAGTCCTAAAAAGATCAACAGAATCCCGTCCACAATAACTATCATGGACACAAAAACTGTCGAAGAGTTCCAAAAAGCCCCTTAGAGTTCTATCCATAATAAGTGTCATAGAGTTCCAAAGAGTTCCACAGAACCCAAACCACAATAACTGTCACTGAGTTAAAAAATTTTTCACAGTATCCCCTCCAAAAAAAACCTTGGAGATAATAAATATCACAGAGTTCCAAAATGATCGACAGATTCCTATTCATAATAAGTGTCACAGAGTTCCACGGAGTTCCACAGAGCCCAGTCCACAATAACTGTCACTCAATTTCAAAAATTTTCACAGAATCCCCTCGAAAAAAATAGTGTGGAGACAGTAACTATCACAGAGTTCCAAAATGATCCATAAAGTCCTATCCACAATAACTGCCACAGAATTCAAAATAGTACCACAAAGTCCTATCCATAATAACTGTCATAGAGTTTAAATAAACAATTTTATTTTCATAACAACCAAGTAGTGTTATAATAAAAAAAAGTTTTTGTTATAAAGAGTCTTTCCATTTGCTAATAATATTATCTGATAAATAATGACTTATTACTGACAAGCTCTTCAATTATTAACCGGGTTTATTATCATGTTTATCGAGATAAATAGTTACAGCAAACATTTACGTGTAACTAAACTAAAATGCTCTATTCAATTTTTTATAATTTTCTATTTTTAAAAAAAATTTTATTTGTTTAACATGAAAATGATACTGTTGTTTAACAAGGTGTGATGTATCGAAAATCACGCGTGTCTGCTATCTAGGCAGTTTGTCATATTTGTACAGCAGGTATCTAAATTGCATGTGCAAATCTCGATAATCTCGACAGCCGACACGTTCAACCTAGATATATATTTTATTCCCTTTTTTATTTTTTCTACAAATTGGTTGGCAATATAACATAATTTTCTTCTCTGGATCAATAATATCTTATAAAATTTTTTATTTATTTGAAGTTTAACTTAGGTAAATAAGTTTCCATTTTTATTTTTATTTTTATTTCCCAATGTTAAAAAAATTAACAATTTAAATATCCGTAGTAACATACATTGAAACATTTAAAGTGTTTAAAATAATAGTTGTTTTTGAGAAATTATTTTTTAAAGCGAAGCATTAGTAAATCATTTTCTTAAATTGATATAGGTTGCAAAAAAATTTGAACTTTTGCATCTAGTTTGCGTAAGGGATCATCCATTAAGTACGTTGCAAATAATAGTACCCCCCCCCCATGAGAACCGTTTATTTTTATTACACCCCCCCCCCTTTCACCTCGAAAGTGTAGTAGCCCTAACGTAAAACCCCATTTTACGTTTCTGCTTTTTTTTTTGTTAGACTTTTAATTTGAAAAATAATTTGAAATTATAAAAAGTATTCCGAAATTACAACCAAATAGTTGATTTTCAAAATCAAAAATGTATATAACCCAAAAAATATATATTTTCAACTGAAATAGATTAATTTTCTAAAAGAAAACGAATTTAAAACAAGGTGACCCAATTTTAACAAACATTTTAATTTTCACTTAAAAAAGAACCATTTTTCACAGAAAATGAAAAAGGTTAAGATTCAAGAACTGCAGTAATGTTTCAATAAAAAAGTAATGTTTAACAAAACAGTTAAATTTTCAACCAAAGAGAGGAATTTTACCTAAAATTTTAAATCGTCAACCAAAAAATTATTTGTTAAGACAGTAGTTCAACTTTTAAACGTAGTTAATAAAGCTTTAACAAAAGCGTCAATTTTTAAACAAAAAGATTGATTTTGTACTAAATAAAAAGAATGTTTAACAAAATTTAAAAATTATCAACCAAAAATTTGAATTTTTAACTAAAAAAATGAATTCCTCAACAAAAAGATTAAATTACTACCAAAAAGATAAATTTTGAATAAAATTCAAGAGTTCTGAACCAGCAAATTAAATTTACAACTAAAAGAGAAGATTTTTTAACACGAAAATCAATTTACTACCAAGAAAGACAAGAAATCTAAACTCAACAGTTGAATTTTTAACTGAACTAGAATAATTTCAAATAAAACAAAAAATCGTTAAGAAACAATTGCATTTTAAAAATTGCTGTGAACCTAGTTGTTAAATTTTTAACAAATTAGATAAATTTTTATATAAAACAAATAATTTTTCTTTGAAAAGTTTAATTTTCCACTGAAAAAAAATAAATTGTGAACAAAGGTCAAGAATTCTCAACCAGAATGTTTAATTTTCTACTAAAAAAAGAAGAATTTTCTATAGAAATCAGATACTTCTGAACCAAAAAGTTGAATTTTCAAGTAAAAAGATAAATTTGTAAATAAAAAGAATAATTTTTAAAGAAAGAACAAATTTTTAACAAGCATTTTAATTTTTACTTAAAAAAGAATAATTTTTGACTAGAGTGTACTTTTATACGTTTTTTAGTTAAACATTAAATGTGAAGAATAATTTGAAATTATAAAAAGTATTTTAAATTTTCTACCAAATAGTTGATTTTCTTTTACTTAATTATTGAACTTTCTAAAAAAGAATTAAAGAATTTTCTGCGCAAAATAACAGAACCTTTAACCCAAAAGGTAGATTTACAACTAAAATAGATTAGTTTTCAAAAAGAAAACGAATTCAAAACAAGGTGACTCAATGTTAACAAAAATTTTAATGTTCACTTCAAAAAGAACCATTTTTCAGAAAAAATGGAACAGGTAAATTTTCAACTACCGAAGTAATTTTTCAATAAAAAAAGGAATTTTCAACAAAACAGTTTAACTTTTAATCAAAGTAACGAGTTTTAATTGAAATTTTGAATCGTCAACAATTTTTAACGAAAAGATTTATTTTGAACCAAATAAAAGGAATGTTTAGCAAAAATTCAAAAATACTCAACCAAAAATTTAAATTTTCAACTAAAAAAATAAATTTCTTAACAAAAATATTAAACTACTATTAAAAAGAAGAATTTTTAAACACGAAAATTAATTTACTACCAAGAAATACAAGAACTTTCAACTTAAAAGTTGAATTTTCAACTGAACTAGAATAATTTTGCATAAAAAAAGAAAGAATCATTAAAATAAAATTGCATTTTAAAAATAGTTGTTAACCGAGTTGTTAAATTTTAAACAAAATAGATAAACTTTAAATAAAATTCAATTTTCTACTATAAAACATGAAGTTTCAAACAAAAAAAATATTTTATAACCAAAAAAGAAGACTTTTATATAGAATAAGGTATTTCTCAAACAAAAAGTTGAATTTAAACAAAAAAATGAATTTTTTAACAAAAGATTATGTTACTACCAAAAAAGATGGAGTTTTGAATAAAATAGATGAATTTGTAAACAAGAAGAATAATTTTCAAAGAAGAAACGAATTTTTAACAAACAGTTTTATTTTTACTTAAAAAATGACAATTTTTGACTAAAAATGGAATAGGTAAATTTTCAATTACCACAGTAATTTTTTAGTAAAATTAAGAATTTTAAAAACAAAGTTTAATTTTTGCTTGAAAAAGAACAATTTTTGACCAAAATGTAATAGGTAAATTATTTAATTACCAAAGTAATTTTTCAAACAAAAAAATTATTTTTTTATTAGACAGTTTAATTTCTAACCACAGCGGTGAATATTTGACTAAACTTTATATAAAAAACTCTAGAACTCTACTCTAGACCAAAAAGCTGAATTTTCAACGAAGAAGGTTGAGTCTGTAAGCAAAAATATCAGTAAACTGAAAGAAAGACACGTTTTTATTTAAATTCAATCGTTCTTATCCGAATTTAAGAGATCTGAGCAGAGATTTTTTTTACCAAAAATAAAATTGATTCAGAAATTTTTTTCTGTGAATAAAATCTAAAAGAATTAATGATGCCACTCCATTTTTTTTAGAAAAATTTTCAATATAAATGTTGCAGGCAGGCCTCTAAAAAAATTTGTTTTACTTTTTTCTGGATAAAAAAGATTTTCCCAGGTCATTAAAATTGTTAAGACGCAAAATTTGATATCTGAAAGTTTGTTTATTCTCATTAATAAGTATTTAACTTCAGAATCGAATCATCAAAACTCTAATTAAGTTTAATTATTTAATTTTATAGTATGAAAAATCTAGGTGTATGATTGTATACAAATTTTAATTTTGGAAATTAAAAATTGTTTGTTAATAAATATGAAATTATTTCTCAACAGATATTTTCAATCATTTATAACTCTGTTATTAACAATATTTTTTTACTACAAATTATTTTCTATGCCTCAACAATTATTCTATTATCGAAATGCACATTTAAAAGCGTATTTTCAAATTGACTTAATAAAATTATTAAAGATTTTAAAATGTATGATCAGTTATCTACAAAACAACTACCTCTATTTTCAATAAATTGAATTGAAAAATTAAAGTATTAAATCTATGAATAAAGTCGTTAAGTATATTTATTATTATTTAAATAATTTTTTTGTAATAATAAAAAATTCAAAGTATACTTTTCATGGAGTCTGCATCGTATTATTTTACTTTTTGATGCCGTAAGCCATCTTTATGAAGCAGTTTACCTTCCCTCAAGTATAAAAGTTCCAAACTCTCTTTGAACCCATCAAGAAGCTGCTCTCCCTTTCTTTTACCACCAATTTGCAAAGCTGGAATATTCCAAAATATAAAATGTAATTTTATAACTCAAGTTTATGATTTTTTTTACTTATTAAAGCAAAATACGGTTTACGAGATGTTCTTTTTTACTCTAAAAAAACTCGAACATAAGCATTTAATTTTACCAGAGCTTTCACAAAGCTCTCTTGAATTTAAATGGTTCATGCTGAGGAAAGCCAGGGTTAATCGGACATCAGAGTGAATTTATTTTCTTACAGTAACTTTTCTTGAAATTTAATCGAAATTATTTGGTTTTCCTTAATAAGGTTTAATAAAAACTAAGAAAGAGACTTTAAGAAAAAATTTGGTTGTTCAGGATAAATTTTCTATATTTCAAAATAAAAAATATTTTTTTAAACAGTATTATTAAAAGAGACGATGATGAAAATTTGCAAACATATCTAACATGCCCTCTTAAAAAAAATAATTAATTTTTTGCAAGTTTTAGATTTAAATAATAAGAAAGATCTTCTTGCAAAAAGCCGCAAATATAATTTTAATTTTCATCCAAAAATTTTTGTTGGAAGAAAAATATAGTCAGTAAAAAATCCAGATAAAAATTTTTGATAATTGAACCGCTGGCGACCAAAAGGGGACACGGCCGGATTCAGCCTGAGAAGTATTGTCCTAAGTGTCAATATTAAAAATCTTTCTAATTTCAATTTAAAAGACTGATACTTGTAGAGAATTTCAAGGCGCATCTTTTTTGCCTCTTGCAAAAATTAATAGGTTTTGTAGTTTTTGAGATAATTGGTAATAAGTGGATTTTTTGAAAACGAAAAATTCCAATCTTTTTTCACTTCAACTCGCACTAATTTAGCCAATTTTTATCATTTCCTGATTTCCCTAATACAAGGTACGTGTTTAAGTCTTCTGAAACTATCTAAAAAAGAAAAACGAGAATATTGTAATAAACAAAAAAGTTATTAATTTTTTTGAGACAATGCAAAAAGCATGAATTTTAACCTTCAAGCGCCCCGTTTAGCGAACGAATTTTAAGCTACTGAAAGCTTTCAGTTAGAAAGTTGTTCATTAAGGTTTAAAGAAGTTTTCTGGAAATTTTTAGATCAATTGGATTAATAGTTCAAAAATTATGAATGTTTTAAAATCCAATCGGTAATCTTGACGCTGCCCAAAAACGTGCCTGGCCGGCTACGTACGCGCTGCAGCGAACGACGTGAAGGTCAAATC
>JAAAKG020203235.1:0-23314 GCA_010014905.2 Druon quercuslanigerum
TGGGGAGTCGAGCGAATTTTGAGCAAGCTGAAAGTTCCAGCGGGAAAGTTGTTCAAAAATGAATAAAGAAGTTTTCTGAAAAATATTACTTTGATTGATTTAGCGGTTAACCAACTATGATTGTTTTACTTTGAGAGCGGTCGTTTAGCGTGAAAACACTTTTTTTAGATATTTTTAATAGGCTCTCTAATTTCTTTAAATGTGCACTATTCAAATAAACATGCAGAAATGAACATTTTGTTTAAATTTTGTACATTGTGGCATTTCAAGGTCTCACAAGCATAGCTTTGTTTACATCTTTTGGAAACAAAGCAGAATGCACTATGAAAAACTGCCCTTAATAAATCTAGCTTTCCTTATTTTAAACTTTGAAGAATTTCTATCTTCATTTTTCAATAAGCATAAAAAGTAAAATCGAATATATTGATAAAAAAACATAATTTTATAGTACTTATTACATTTTCATTGTGCGCCTTCAACGATCTGCCGGTCGCACTCGACTACCCGAGTGCAGACTATCTAGCCTACGCGCGAGTACCGACCGGACTCGAAGTCAAACAATCATAGTTTTTTAATCGCTAAATCAATCAGAGTAATATTTTCCAGAAAACTTCTTTATTCCTTTTTGAACAACTTTTCTGCTAGAACTTTCAGCTTGCTCAAAATTCGCTCGACTCCCCAAGCGCTGGAAAGTATCAATGTCCAATTTTTGCAACGTTATAAAAAAAAATTATTACCTTATTTTTATATCATTATTAGAACTTTTAACCTGCTCAGTTACTCTAAGAAAAAATGTAATTAAATTTAGGTCTGGTGAAAAAAAAGTTTTTCCTATTTATTTCGAAAACTACAAGGGCTAACATTTTTTTTATAAAGAAAAAAAGATGCGCGATTAAATTTCCTATTCAAATACATGTTTTAAAAATTAAAATTAGAAACATTTTTTACAAGCTTCCAGGGGCCAACTAAACGGAGCGCCAGAATTCTATAACCGGTTATTGCACGTAACCCCTCAATTTTTCTCGAGATTTTTTTGAATTTAGTTGCAAGTCTTGTCACTGAAATTTGTAAAGGTATGGAAAGGGAAACTTTTTTTCAGTAAAGGGGTTTTTTATGTTAGGCTTATTCATAAATTTCTAAGGAAGTAAGTTTGCTAGATATCGCGAATGTTCAGGTTTTTCTTAGTTTTGTGACAAGCTATATTACGGAAATTCTAAGAGGAATCGCAAAGACTGACTTTTGCCTTGAGCGAATGTATTGCAAATGTGTTGCATTTTTTGTTAGATTTGTTACAAGGTATGTAAAAAAAATTCTAAATTCAATCGCAAGGGATGACATCTGTTGTTAGAAATGGGGTTGTGTTATTTTCATCTTGTCAACCGATTTTAAGAAATCAAATTGTGGTTGGTTTCTCGAATTCTCATTTGTTTGTTACTTTTGTTTTTAAATTTTAACAGAAACTCTGAGAAGAATCAAAAAGAATAACTGTTGTTGTTAAAAAATGTGTAATATTATTTAAATTTTGTCAATCAATTTTCGAAAGGGTAATTTTTCTCGGTTTTGCGAATATTCAGGCTATTGTTACTTTTATTACAAGTTTCTATGCAACATAAATTCTTCGTAAAATCAAAAAGTTTGACTGTAGTTGTTACAACAGGTGTTGAAGTATTTCAATCTTGCCAAAAAATTTTCAGGAAAGAAATTTTGCTCGGTTTTTCGAATTTTCAGGGTTTTTTTTGGTACAAGTTATGCAGTCGAAATTCTGAAAGTAATTAAAAAGAGTAACTTTTTCTTATTGGTGACTGTGTTTTGTTAGACATTCTTACAAATTTCTCACATAGCAATTTTGTTGGGTTTTTAAATGTGCAGTTATTTTGTTATGTTATATTTAAAAACAAAATAGACGTCTTCTAAATAAAAAAAGGTTTTTTTCACAATGTATTATCTATAAATGAATAAATATTATGTTGTAACACCAAATGATTTTTCAATATCTTTGTGGTTATAAAAATATTTAAGTTGCCTAATGTAAGTCCTACATGAAATTCACCAATCTAAAACTTTTGTAATACCGTAAAGAATGCAAAATAATATTATTAATTATGATGCATCAAAATTTCAAATAACTAATTATGTTTTGAAAGTTTTTAAACACTCTAATTTGAGTTTAAATTAAATTTTGAGAATGAGAAACGAGAAATAAGTATCATCAATTTGTTTTTAAATTGATAATAATATAATTATCAATAATAGATTTATGGATTTCGTGATTATACATTATAATAAAAAAGATATTTCGAGTTTTAGTCGCGTAAAAAACTAATAGTTTTTGCCCACGTTTCGTAAACATTGCAGTTCAGCCAGTTTACCCATTGCAGTTACTTCTGAAGTAGTAAACTGAAAATCCCATTTTATTATAAATATAATTATTTTTTTATTTTATAAAACTGTACGAAATATTAGGAAAAATTTGATTCTTTTGAAAAGATGGGCCTATAGCTTATTTTTAAAATCTTTAAAAATTTACATTTCTAAAAATCTTCTAAATTCTTCTGAATCTCTTCAATTCTACTAAATATTTCTTGAATTTACTCCATTTTTTTCATTTTTAAACCAATGTTTAATCCTAGCGAAATAAAATATTTTTCTTTACCATTTTCTACTCTTTTCTTCGAAATTTTAGGAACTCGTTTAATAGTTTAAAAACCTTTTTATAATGTTCTATTAAAGTCAATTTTCTAAAATAAAAACAAACCTTAAAAATTTTCACACAAATATTTAGAATTTTTTTTTCTAATCTTGTCAGACTTTCAAAGCCTTTAAAAATGTCTAAATTATTCAAATTTCTTCTGATTTTTTTTTAATTCTAAAAAGATAAAAAATTGACTATTTTTGGAATTTTTTGAAATGCTTTAAAATGTTTTTTAATAATCTCTCTAAATAAATGTTTGGAATTAATAAACTGTTTTAATTATTCCGGGAATCAACAAAAAGTTTTCATTTTCATGAAACCTTACCAAATTCTTAAAAAATCTTTACAAATTTTAATTATTTTTGGATAATTTCAAAAATTCTGAATATCTTATAAACTTACTCAAAAATAAAAGTATATTTTTGAAACCAACATAAACTATAAAAAATTTGCAACAAATGTTGCAAGAGGGCTTAAAAAAACTGTGTTCCTTCTTTTTTCCAATATTATGTAAGACTATCCGAGCCCTGTGGCGTCGGCTTGACCGCCGCGGAACGGCCTCTCCAATTATTACTATACATCGAGAACCAACGGAAATTCAATAAAACTTGTATCAAGTTATAAAAAAGAAATGTAAAGCACATTATGCAGATCTTTTTATCAATTTTAAGACAAACTTAACTTATGAATGAACTTTGCCTTTCAAAGTCAAATGTTGTATTGCATTCGATGCTACTTACATGTTTTCCCTTTATATTAAGTTTGAGCATATTTAGTTAATTAGTTAGTTATATGACGGGCGGGGAGCCCCTATAAAATTGAGCTCCCCAAGCGCTTAAACTATTAGGCCTATTGTGTATTAAAATTTTCTCAGATTTCATAAAATAGAACCCAAAGGTCTGATGCCTGAGCCTAGCCAACGCCGGGCACTGGCATAGTATATGCAAAGATGTTTCATTATCCCTGTCGTATCTCCTGTACTCTGTCGAGAGGTAATACTCCATCATATGCATATGGTAGTTCACGTGGTTATGCCCAGTGAGCATCTAAACCACTATTCCGACGTCTTTATTCGGCAAACCCAAGATTTCCCTGGCTCTGTCTATTCTGTACAATTAGTGCTTTCTCGTTGCCCTTGATCCCTGTGTGACCAGGGATCCATATGAGAGCTACTTTGTTTTTTTCTGCAAGTTGGTTCAATGCCTTTTTGCATTCCTAAACCAGTTTTGATGTTATACCTGGCTTTCCTTCTGCAGTTAGTGTCGCTTGGCTGTCCGAACAGATCGTAATCTGCCTTCCAGCAGCGTTCTCTTCTAATAGTGTTTCAGCGCAACGAAGGACGGCAAAGACCTCAGCCTGAAAAACAGTATCATGTCTTCCAAGTGAGACCACCACTTAACTTCTCTTTGCACTACCATATAGTCTTTCTCCTCACCCTCTCTTTCTCTTGGAGCTATTCTTATACCACATTTCTCCTTGGAGGAGTGGGTCACTATTTCCTTTCCACGCACGCTTGCTTGCAATGCAGACGTGGAAAGCCCTGGCAAGGTTGAAATGTTTTATTATTCTGACCTGCCTTATTTCAAGAATCGATAGTGAGCTGATGTCACTCAGGAGCCTAGTGTGTTCAGTCCTCCGAGTCCATCTGCCTACTGTCGCCAAGCGGCACATCGCGTGTGCCGCTTTTGCAGTTTTCGCGAGGTGTAATTGTTTTTCTTGTATTTCCTCGTGAAGATAACCATACTGGTCTTTCCCGGATTTACCGAGAGACGACCTTGTAAGGCCCATCAAAGTTTCCAGAGAAGCCCCCCTAACTAGGATTACAAAGTTATCCGCGTAACCCTGAATATAATACCCCTCTTTATTAATCCTACAAAGGAGGCCATCTACTACCATGCACCACAGAAGAGGCGACAGGACACCCTCTAGTGGATACCGCTGTAGCGCTACTCCTTTAATTAGGCCTTTAACCCATCTAGTTTCGAGTCTTCTTCACCGTGGCATGCTACCTATTCAGCTTACCAGCTGACTTGGCACATCACACCTCAAAGACTCTCGACAAATGAACGATAAAGGAGTATTACAGAAGGCACCCTCTATATCCAAAAACATACCCACAGCATACCCCTTCTGCTCCAACTGCTGTTCCAAATTCGCTACAACAGCATAGACTGCCGTTTCTACCAAAGAGCCTGCCTGAAAAGCATGCTGGTCTCTGTGCAGTGGTGAGGTCAAAAGTTCCTCATCCCAGATATATCTCTCGTCGAGCCTCTCCAAAGTCTTAAGAATGAAAGACGTTAGGCTGCTCGGTCTAAAAATTTTTGCAGCAGTGTAGCCCTTCTTCTCAGGTTTAGAAAAAAAGGCCACTCTATCATCCTTCCATGCCGATTGCACATGCTATAGTGCGATGACTGCCCTTAATAAGTGCGTCAGTGTAGGAATTACCATTTCCAGGCCTTTTTGTAAAAGCGCTGGGTAGATGCCATACGCCCCTGGTGATTTAAAAAGGCAGAAGGATCCCAAAGCCCATTCTACGCTTTTGCTCTCTGCAACCTTTAAAGCGAAATTCCAATCGGGCCCTATTTAACTATTGGCCCCATTCTTTCTCCTCTAGCTCAGTTTGGATTTACTGAAAACCCGGGAAGTGAACTTCCATCAGGTGATTCAGCGTTGCTTCTTCGCCTTCGCAAAAACTTGGCATTTTTGAGCCTTATTAGCCGAAAGCGAGCTTCTGGGGTTTTCGCTAGGATCTTATGGAATCTCGCTGTTTCCGGAATATCTTCTGATTCCTCACAGAAGCCCTTCCACTCTTCCTGCTTATACTTTCTTATATTTTTATTGTATTGACACTCAGAAACTCTCCACTCGACCACCCTACTCCTCAGGCGCTCCGAGTATAGAGTCAAATCAAGAACCTCACTCCTGTTTTTAAACTGAAATGTGGGAGTATCATCTCGATTAAGAATCTTCATATCAGTGCTCGCTAGATATTAGATTAAATCTCTTCCTCTGTTATTGATATTTGTGCTCCCCTACACCGTATGGCGAGAGTTCGCATCGCAACCCAACAGCAGAGGAACCCTGTTCCCTCGGCAGTGCTGAATTAGAAAATTCACCTCTCTCAGAAGTTGGGATCCATCCGCGTCGCCAGGGCTGATGCTTTCCCTGTATTACCAGGATTCTTACATTAGGACGAACCCTGTCCGCATCACTGACATGCGTCTGGCTAGAGCCACCGAGGCGCCTTTGCTGTGGTGCAAATTAATTTGCATCATGGAGATTTCTGTCTCAGTTATTGAGAAGCAAAGCCGGGGCATGCCCAGATGCTTCTGAGTTCGCTGAGGATCCCACTTGAGACACTCTGAATATCGCTACAAATATAATCGGTAGTCTAGAGCTGCAAGAGCTCTGTTCGCCGATTCAGGAAGACCGACTACCAGAATCCAACTACGTTTCTTCAGCCTGGATCCCTGCCCGTAGGAATATACCTTCGTTGAATCCGTCCTCAGACGATTTTTAGAAGCTCAGGCACCTCAGAACGGTTGTCGGACTTTTAGGTTTCCCGTGAATCTGAACGGTCGGTCTGTGGTACCTTTGCAGGCATTCCGTCTCCCTAAACTCCAAGTCTAGTCCCTGTTTGAGCCTAAGCGTAGCAGTCATCTCCGCTAATCAATCTCTCCACCAGACATCCGCGGCCTCGACGACGATAACCCGCGGCATGATAAAAATGTCGTTGAATATGGGGACGCGCCCCTCGCGGGGTAATGCGTCAATCTCCTGAAAAATTTCCTCCCTCAACCTGTCCAGATCATCAAGAGATAGACAGGTTTCAGGATAGCCCGATACAACGACAACTCTCCCCAGGGCATTGTTAGCCATCTGAGCGAAAGTAAAGCCCGGTGTATCCAGAGCCCCCTGTCGTTTCAGCACTCTATTTGGGGGAAGGGGGTTCACTGAAGCTAATTGTTTTTTTATCAGACATAAGAAGTCCAATGAAAATCTAGGGAAAAAGAAAATACCCCCTGTGAAGCTTCATTAGGCAAATAGTACATAAGTTGTAAAATTCAGTTTTCATAAATTCCAATTTACTTGTGAAAATTGTAAAAAGCTTAAGGAAAACTCTGAATTTGAAAAAACATTTTAACACTGAAAAACATTAAATGAAAAGGAAGATTTTGTATTTTAAATCATGAAACTCGTACTTAAGCCGTACGATTTGTTTTGGAAGAATGCGAAGTCTACATTGAAATTTGAAAATTTTACTCAAGTCATCGAATCCAGTCTTTAGAATTTTGATATCATTCGTGAAATTCCAATATAAATTGTGATACAATTTCACAAATTTGACACAAACTTGAAATTCCGAGTAAAATTCCATCGAATATTTTTAAATTCTAGAAGTATATTGAAAATTCCTTACAATATTTTAAGATATCATAAAACCTTATATGTCCTACAAAATCGTTCCGACTTTTTTTCGAGCTGTATGCAATTTTTTTGAATAATAAATTAAAACTGTTTCTAAGAAATAATAACAATATATCTCATAAGATAAAATATCTTCCTTATAGATCCGATTCTTAATGAGATTTTATTAAAAAATACGATAGCTTATTTCGATGTTCCTATTTCTCGCATTCCTCGTTCAAATGAAAAACTACTTGTTTGCGCCCAACGACATAATTTATGGTCTCATTGTAACCAGACTATTTGGTCCCAATACCATTTTTTGTTTTTAGTATTTAGCTTTTGAATCAAATTAATGCACTTTAAAATTCAAGATAATCACATTGGTTCACTTCACCCAGAAAAATATATGGTTCAATGAACAAAATGTTAGTCAAGCCAACCCAAGTTTACAGTTATTAAATGGACAACAAAATATTTTGTTGATCTAAGAAAATTGTTTGCTTAGTAAAATTTGTTTGATTATATCATTTCTTTTCGGTTCTACTAGCAAATATTTATGTTGCTATAAGTACAAATTTTGGTTTATCCTAACAAACATTTTGCTCGATCCAAGAGAATATTATAGGTAATTTAAATAAGTGTTTTTGCTAATTTAAGGAAAGAATTTGGTTGATTTAACAAAAGCTTCTGGTTCATCTAAGCATAAACGACCTCGTACAATGTTCATTGTAAATGGCTTACCATGGAATTGTGTCATCTTATGATTGGATCGTCTATTTATCTGATTGCAAAAATCGTTCTGTTTCTTTGTAATCGAAAATCTAATCACCATGCGTGACAAAAAACATAACCTTAATCTTCCTCATTACTTTTGTGTAATAGGGAGGAAACACGAAATTGGATTTACCTAGTTGTCATTCTCAATTATTTAAAAAAATTTTTTCCATGTTTGTCTCTAAAAAACTGCAAAAGTACGTGTGAATAAATTTTTATTATTCAGAAAACACCACGCTTGACAGAAAACATAGATGAGTTTAATCCTCATCACTACCTTCGCTATCGCTAGCGCAGGACTCATCATGTTCGTCTTGTCTATAAAATAACCTTTTCCTGGTAAGAAGGAGTTGATTGGAACGCATAGACTGGCATTACAAAAAATGGACATTTCAATGCCTTTAAATGCGTAAAACTTGCACTTTTGTATGAAATGCCATTAAATGCACTTTAATGTATAAGAATCGTTTCGTTTAAATCAATTTCAATACGCATAAACTTCAAGGCATTAGAATCATTTGCTTGTGATGCCTATAAGTTTATGCCATTTAGTGCAGTTAAATAATACTCAGGGAATTGCCAAATTGTACGCTATTCAATGTCTTTTACGAACCAACTATCGAACCGTGTCAATGCCATTTAACCCTGTCGACAAAATATTGAATAGAATAAATGCCGGTCAATGCGATATTATTATTTTTAGGACCAAAATGCAATTGGTACGCATTTAAAGGCATTGAATTGTCCGTTTTTATTCATGCCAATCTATGTGTCCCATTCAACTCGTTGTTACCGCGTTTGATTCTCATGGATCTCATGGAATCATTTAGGGAAAAAATGAATATCAATGTATTAAGTATTTTATTATTTTATCGAAAATTTTAATTTCAATTCTTAATATAAAAGATTTGAATTAAACTTACCGTTAACCCAGCGTACATCTTTTACATTTTAAATATAAAACAAAATAACCACAGCGGTCACCAGCTGCATTTAGTATTGTACTAAGCGCATCGGGAATGCGCTGAATCCTCGCTGGGCTCCACCCAGTTGTTATACTCATTTCTGTTCAATGACCTCAACTTTAAGTACGTTTTTTGGCGAAATGAAATTTTTTTACATGTTTTGTACTTTTTTCGATGGATCTTAACCTAAAGTACCTGAAACTGCGAAAAAACGATTTTCCAAAAAAGTGGGCTTTACCTAATTGTCATTCTTAGTGCCTCAAGTAATCATACATATTTTCCACATAATCACGTAATTACAATCGTTTCTGTTTCCAGATCACTTATTATGATAAGGTTCGCCGAAATGCAAACATTTTTATGTTTATTCGCGACATTACGAACTTTTGAACGTGGACTGTCATGTTGAACTGGAGTACGCGTTCGTATTAAGATCGCAAATCGCCATCAATTTTAAGATGTCTTCCACAAATTATTATGGTTGAATAATCCAAATCTTTATCTTGATTCTACTTAAAAGCTCTTTTATATTATTTGGTAGATCCATCCAAAAAATGTTATTAAATTAATAAAATATTGTTCTAAGTCAACAAAAAGATTCAAACAAAAACTTTAATTGATTAAACCAAACGAATTTGGTAAACTAAACGAATTTTTTTCATTTAATTGAAATATTTTTTGAAATCATCCAAATTTGGCCAACAAAACAATTCTGTTGAATGCAAAAAATTATTTGTCTGGGTCTATTTTATATTTCTGGCATATTATTTAAAGCGAGCACAGTTCCTATAACTTTATTAGATTACAAGATATTGACACCATTTCATTATCCGCCCCCCTCCCCCCAGGAAAGAAATTCAGTTGTCGAAAATCTATAGCAATTTGAATTTTTTAATTCGATCCAATTACACTCGGTATTTCAAAATGAAATGTCTGACGCATGTTTTACATTTTGCGTAATTTTTTGGTGGTGCATTTAAGCGCATTTGAAACTTAGATCGTAAAATTCAACTATATAACAGCGCGCATAGCGATTGTGTAGGTTTTCTAGTTCTTTTAGATTCTATCACATTTATGTTCGTCCAAGATAACAAGTCGAATGTAATTTCTAGAAAAGGATAATAAATTTTTTAAGCACCGCATACATAAAAAAGCAATTAAGATATTACTTATAAAGCAGAGGAAAGAAAAACTTTTAGTTTATTTTTCATACAGTTTTGGAACACTTCCATTGCAATGACGAAAGGAAACGTTAGACGAGTTTTGAGTGCTGTGGTTTTTATAATTCAGATTATTAGAATTTTATGTGAGTTAAATTGAATTTTTCATATTAAAAAAAACTTATATGTTCCTTTATAATAATAAATTTCTCCGTAAAACGTGTAAATGAAAATTTTTAAAATTCCAATTTATTCTCAATATTTTAAAATTTCCTGAATTATATATACGATTTTGATCATTTAATTAAATTCATGAACTCCATTTCTTTGTTTTAAATAACATTTTTTATTTCAAGCATTCGATTACCAACACGTCAACGACTGGAGTGCCACTGATAAACAATGTGCAGGATCAAAACAATCTCCTATAAATATTTTATCTAGTGCACCAAAACCATTGGTACCAGGCCTTTTGGTAATGTCTGGTGGCGATATAAAACCAGAAAGTGTTAATGTGATGAATACTGGTGTAACTGGTATAAAAATCTCGCTCAATTCTAACTTCATAATATTTCACGATAAAATCTTGTGTAGCCTAAAGAAATTATGCATAATTCACGCAAGGGTTTTTTAGACGATATTCAGTCAATTGTTTGGAAATTTCATTTCGTATGCAAAAAGAACGGTTTTTTTTGTTGAATTAAAATTACATGTTATATTTTTCTTTCACACCAGTGGTATTTAAGCCTAACTATGCAACTGAAAAGCCAACTATTAGTGGCGGACCTCTGACTGATGTGTATGTCTTCGACAGCTTGCACTTCCACTGGAGTCTTACGGATTCACTTGGGAGTGAGCATACTTATGATGGAAAACAGTATGACCTACAAATATTTCGATCCATTAACATTTTGGCTTTTGAACAGATAATTTCGTGAAGAATTATAATTTTGATTTGGAGCAATAAATTTAAAACTAATCCATGTTCTAAGTTATAATTCATCACAAATTAAAACATCCATCTTTCAAATTTATTGAAAAGGGATACAATATTACTGAAGTATAATAGTATGATTTATAAGCAAATATAATCCTAGTTTAGAACAGAGAATTTGCAAATGAACTTAATTGCGACTTGGTACAGGGAATTTTCTGAATAAATTATAATACTGAACTTGGACAGGGAATGAATTAATTAAATATCGAAGACATTTCCTTAAAAAACTATAATTTCAACTTCAAAGCAGAGAATTTTCTAAAGAATTATAATTTTTTTGAAATGGGTCATACCATGAGATAGGAAATTTTTGAGAACAATTTGAATTCTAATTTATAAAAAGGAAATTAATAAAACGAAAACATTCTCCAAGTCAGAATTCGTCCAATTGTATTGAAACTTTCTTTTTTTGTTAACAAACTTTCTTTCTGAAAATTTAACTGCTCCATTTTTGATTGAGAATTCACTTATTTTAGTGAAAAATTAATGTACTGTGTTGAAAATTTGTCGTTTAGATAGAAAGCTAGAATTGCTCAAAGCCTGGGGTTTATCGATATATCCTAACCTAAAACTGAAGAAAATGTTAGTTTTCGCTATATTGGAGGCTAGATTGCACGGGTTTTTTTCTAAATCCCAAGAAAGCAGACTATGCTTTTATGAAGGGTTTTGATGCGCTGAATCCCACTCTGGCATCAGAATTGCTCAAAACCTTCTTTTGCTTGAGATATTCTAAACTAAAAATTCAGAAAATGCTGTTTTTCGCTATAAATAAAACTAGATTACACGGCTGTCTGATTTTTTTCGTAAAACAGTTTCCACATTCAAGATAGCAAATTCCTATATGGCGGCTACAGCTAACAAACTTCATAGCGAGCTCCTAAAAATTCCAAAAAGTGCGTGAAAATTACTACTCACAGGTTATTGGGTTCGCTGATCTCAAATCTGGGTTCCAAATTACTGAACTCAAAATGGCAGATCCAATATGGCGGCTACAGCGGCCACACATCATAGCGAGTTACTGAAGTTTCCGAAAAGTGCTTGAAAATGGTTAATTGTGGTTTTTTGGGGTCGCTGATCTTCAATCTGCAACTATGGAGTGTGGCAGCAATAGACGACATACTCAATCCGGCAGCTTTTTTTGACGGAGATTCGAGATCAGCAACGCCAAAAAACAGCGAGTAACCATTTTCAAGCACTATTTGGAATTTCTAGTAACTCGCTATGGAGTGTGGCAGTTGTAGCCGCTATATTGGATCCGCCATCTTGAATTTGAACATTCTTGCCAGCAGACTCGAGATTAGTATCCCCAAAACCCTTAGATGCTTTGACTAGATTTTATGAAATAACTCAGTCCGGCTTGTAATCTAGTCTCCAATATAGCGAAAAACAGCATTTGCTGAACTTTTAGGTTAGAATCTCTCAATCAAAACCAGGCTTCAAGCAATTCTGAGGTCTGATTCGGATTCAGCGCATTGAAATCATTCACAGGCTGGGTCGACTCGCATGGAAGGCGATGACCACATATATTGACGGTGGCACCATCTAAAAGTAAGTCGCCAACTAAAATGTACTTAATGTTAGTGCACGCATTTTTTTTATTTTATTTGAATGTTTGTGCGAATTAAAACTACAGAAAATAAAGGAATTAATTCAAAATTCTACAAATTTAAATCGAAAAATATGCAAATACTGTTTCGTGCAACATTTTTCGGGATAAATCTGTACAATTCTGCACTAATTCTTCAATAAATGAAGAAATATATGACACATGAAATGCAAGTTTTATATGACATTTTATTCATAGTAAAATCGAAAAGAATAAAATCATTGATTTCGTTCGTACAGTGTGCAATATTTTATGATATGTGCGAGAAATTAAACGAAGTTTAGAGGAAATTATTTCGAGTTAAAATGTTTCATAATGTTCACTTAACAATAATAATTATTGAGACAACTTGAGACACACACCGACTCCCCGAATTTTGTTGACGACTATAACATAACCTCACAAAATAGCGGGCGCGAAAATCTTTGAACAAAATTATACCGCCATTTCTGACTCTACAGTGGTGCCATCTAAAAGTAGGTAGATAATTACAAAAGTATAAGTGGATAACGCCTTTCACGCGAGTCGACCCAGCCTGATCATTCACAAAAGTATAATCTAGTTTCTGGGTCGTTAGCAAAAATCCGTGCAATCTAACCTCCAATACAGCGAAACACAGCATTTTCTGCACTTTTGCGTTCGGATATCTTTTTAAAAAAACAGGCTTTGAGCAATTCTGATGCCTGGTTCGGATTCAGCGAGTCAAAATCCTTCAGAAAAGTATAGTCTAGTTTCTGGGTTAAAAATCTTGTCGGCCTGTGATATCTACTATCACATTTTTGGTCGAGATCTAATGTGTTTTTGCTTAAAAATAATTTTTTAACCGAAAATTAAACTGTTCAGTTCTTACTTAAAAATCTTTTTTTTTTAGTTGAAAATCCATCACCTTAACTTAAAATGTAACCATTTTCTTTAAAATTTGTCTTATATGGTAGAAACTTATTGTTCTTGTTTTATCATTTCTCTTTATAGCCTGAACGTTGAAAATTAAGTTTTTCGTTTAAAATTCAACTTTTTTCATAGAAAATTTGTTTTTGATCTTAAAAATTAAATGATTTGATCGTACTTTTTTTCAAGCCCGAAGAATCTTTCTTGTTTTAAAATTCACCTTTTCTCTTGAAACTTCATCTTCTTTGAAGTTTCATAACTTTTTGTAGGAATCATAATGTCGTGCTAAAACAAGGAATTTTTGACCTAAAACGGAAAATTTGGGAAAGAAATTTCAATTTTGATTTACAAAAACAACCCCTGTTTTAATTCAGAGTTTGTTAGATTGAAAAAAATGCTCATCCAAATCAGACTTTGTTTGAGTAATGTTCTGTTACTAATTTTATAAAAAGCGACTTGCCAGAATTCTAAATTATAATATGACGTGTTCTAAATTAATATATTTTTATTTAAGAAGAGGGAATTTTTGTAAATAAATGTAATTGTCATTTGGAACAGGGATTTTCCGGAAGGAATTATAATTTTGACTTAAGAGGAGTGAATTTCCTTAAAGAATTATAATTTGAACTGTAAAAAAGGAAATTTCTCTGAAAGAATTTATATTTTACCTTAAGGGTGTTGGTTAAATCCGACTTTGATTTTTTTTATAGGTATGGCATTGACTCAATGTATATTTTTCCGAAGGATTTGAGAACGAAAGAAAGAAAACTTGTCGAATTTTCGGGCTGTTGCGAGATCCTTGAATCAATTAAATGTTAAAAACAACGTTGAGAAGCATTCGCAAATTTATTTTTTTTACTTACTATTTTGACATCATAGAAGAACTCTTGAAACCAACAGCGTTTTTGAAGGGTTGCCTCTTGATGACGGTGACCCTAAATTTTACGAAATACGTCGAGAAATGGAGAAAAATGTAGAATAAACTGATATTTTCTCCAATTCGGGACATATGTCGCAAAAATTCAGGGACACGCTCATCAAGACGTGGCCCTTCAAAAAAGTTGTTGGGTTCGAGATTTCTTCTATGGTCTCAGAATTGTGTGTCAAAAAATAAATTTGCGAAGGATTCCTACCGTTCAAATGCTGTCGTCTGCTACCTGCTAATTTCTGCCTTTCGCAAAATTAATATTTGTCTTGAAAATAATGATTTTCTTAACAAAAGGTTTGATTTTTCAATATTTTATTGATCCAAGGATCTCGCAAAACCCCGGATATTTGATATGCTTTCTTTCTTTCGTTCTGAATTCCTTCGAAAAAAATACATATTGAGTCAGTGCCAACATCCTTAAAAAGAAATTTTTTGTCATGAAGCAGGAATTTAGGAACATAATTTTTATTCTTATTCAAAAATTAAGAATTGTTTTATCATATACATAAATTCCGAATTATAATTCTTTGTAGTATTCTCTCCCTCAAATCACAGGGGAAAAAATGACAATTTACCGTAAGGAAACCGGAAAATGAGCGGGAATATAAGATCAACCATCGCGTGTATACATCCTGTATTACAAATTCATAATAATTCATATTTCGTCTAAACGACACAAAAATACTCATTTGATTTTATTTACCAATATTAATTTATCTACTTTCTTTGACAGTTTTCCTTTGGAGATGTACCTTGTACACTATAAACAGATTTACGGCTCATTTGAAGAAGCCAAGAAACAACCTGACGGTCTCGCTACGGTTGCTGCTAACTTTGATTTTCCATTTCCTGGGGTAAAAAACGTGCCATACATGTTGTTCACAATTTGCTGGTAGATTTTGAAAAATTTATTTTTGTCCGAGCCTCCTTTAAAACGCGCTGTTGCATGCACGGGAAGCAGGCGTAATGTGGCCGCTTAGAGCCCATGCGACCTTGCTGACATAAAACTTACGCCCGCTGTATAAAATTTTACGCTGGAAGTTCATGCCCGATAGAGAAAACTAAATTTATCTTTTAAAAATTACATCGCTGTATCCCACAGTCTGTCTTCTGCTGAGTACGCCATTTCTTCCTTTCACTTCTAATTTAAAATTGCCAAGAACACCAAACATCCTTCATCTGCTCCACATGCTTGTTTTAAAGTAGGGTAGGACAAAAAGTATTGTATGTATCAAGGGCGTGCGGCTATTTCGCCTCGTGTAAATGCCACCGTCGCTTGTCTTAAGTGGAAAATTCTCACTCGTAAAAATAACCATCTTTACGCCCTTGATACACAATGTAATATTTATTTCGTAATTTTTCCCTAGAAAGATTCTTAGTGTGCTAAATTATCATGGTCTTTGAACCAAATTGTTTTGTTTTGAACCTACTAACATTTTTGTGCAGATAATTAAATGTGATATAGGCAATTGATCAAATTTTAGCACCAAAGGATATTTTTCGCCTGTGGTACTTATTTAACATTCTTAACAACAGTAAAATTTTAGATATTAAAACCAAACACCACAGCACTTGTACCGTTAATAAACGGAATATCAAAGGTTAAGAAGGTAGGAGCAACAACAAATATTCCGCCGTTTTTATTATCAAGGTTTGGTCTGAAGAAGCGTTACCCGTATCGATTTATAACATATCAGGGATCTTTAACAACACCACCTTGTTCGGAAATTGTGACTTGGTTATTATCTACGATTCCTATCGACATGTCTGCTGAACAGGTTATTATTCTAACCAATGCATGCTTATATTCTACTATTTAATTTTGTTATTGACAAAATCTTTAATTTTTATTTTATAGGAATAAAACAAAGCCGTACTCAGAGCTAGTTCTTAATAACTGAATAAAATATAATATAATATATAATTTAACTAGAAACGAGCAAACATTTGAATCAAAAGAATTGAGGTTAACAGAATTTCTATTTCAAACTTGTGGGAAAAAATTGCTTGCACCTATTCTAATTAAATTCCAAACAACCATTGTTAATTTTTTGATTTTGTGAAATTTATCAAGTATTTCTATAGCTATAAACTTTATAGTTTCGGGTAGGATTAAATAGGATAAGACTGATTATGATAGGATTTGATTGGGCAGTAGGCTATAACCCCTTTTTTGTAGGCGCATGACACGTACTTTGACCAATTTTTCTAAATTTTCAGTTTCAGGCTTTCCAGGAAGTAGAATTTGCAAATTCAGATACAGCAAACAAGAGACCAGTTCAGCTGCTAAATGGCCGCACGTTGCAATACGTTTTGAATTCAAGTTCGTAAGCCGAAGTACTGTCATAGAAACGAAAATATTATATTCGACCATGTCGTGATTGGCTTTATTACATTATTGTAAGATTTAATAAATATCAGCATTCCATAAAAGTGTTTATTAATCAACCTACCAACAAGTGATAAATATTAGTCTACAATAAATGTATTCAAATGCACACGAATTTCGATTTTAGAAAATTCGATTTATGAGTTACAATAATCACCCGGTGAGTGAGTCATGGTCACTAATGCATGGCAAAACAGTTGGATAGCGATAAAGCGCCAAGGCCTTGACTGGTCACGTGCGGGAGCTTCAACTGAAGCAAAAGTTCAGAACCCAAACCAAGCATAAGGGAAGTCCAAGTGTAATTAAAATTTTCTCGTATAAAAATGGAATAATATTCAATATTTTATTTTTAAAATGAATATTTTTGATAGTTCTCATAAGAAACAAAATCCTTACCTCAGAAAGGAATATTCTGATACCAAAAAAAGGTGTTAATTTTTCGATATACATAAAAATTTGGTCGTTTGAACATAACATTTTATTAAAACAACCACATTTTTTAGTTTAATAAAAAATTTTCTCCACATACAAAAATATTTGGTTAAAACAACCAACAAATTTGTAAAATTCAACGATATATTTCGTTGACAATTAACACTGACTAATCGCAAAGTTCTATAATATAAATTTAGGTTAGACTTTGAAAGTACAGTGATACCCTTCTATTGCGCTGGTTTTGGTGTAGGCGGTAGTGGAGAACAAACCCATGAGATAGCCGCTTCGGATGTTAACGGTATTGTTTGTTCACGCCTGAGTGATCATTGCACTTTCTCCACTGCGCCTTTTATCTACTTTTTTCCTACCTGCCGCGCAGCATCAATTTTCGGAATGGCTATCTCAGGGATCGCTATCTGAAGGTTTAACTGTATTCTGCTTTGATCGCTTCCTTTGTTACATTGACTTCTAAAAATACAATGTGCGGATTTACCCAGATCATCTCTGCTAAAATTAAGTTCTTCAGGCGATTCAACTGATAACAGTAAATCACTAAAATTCTGTCTATAATGAGCGAAAAAAAATCGAATATCCCGGACATCAAACTTAACCCGTTAAAAATTTGAAGACTCACTCGCTCGTCATGAAACTTTAGGTAAACTTACATATCCTTTACTTTTTAAAACATTCCATTTTTGTATCTTTACGGTCGTGTGATACCTACTTCTTTCCTAAAATTACTACAATACTGACATGTTTTCGCACAAACTTGCGTCCACACGAAATAAGACATCGAGGAACCTCTCTTCACGATCTCTCGCATGCAGTCCTAAAACAACAATCACAAATTCCTTTTTTTATAGAAAAATCTCTGTTATTTATTGAAAACTATGATATTCAGAGTTCTAACATTTAGAATAAAGTATATATTAGACTGAGTTCATTTTAAGTCGGGTAAGCAGTTCATGATCAAGTCACATAATCATCTGCGATTCAAATATATGTTGTTTTCCAAATGGAATAAGACGACACGTATCTTATCAATTTGCCGAAAAAGTGTGTTTTACAAAGTTATGAGTACTTGAATTTTGAAACCCAAAACCACGAATTATCAAAAAATGATCAAAACTTTTGTTAATAATGCGATATTTTTGAATCTTAAATGTGTGTTTTGCTTTTTTTGTGATTCTGATAAACTTTCTCGTCTGTCTTTAAAAAATAAAATTCTTTTTAAAAAAAGTTTTAGAAAAATGTTACTTTACACATTTTCCTATATCGCTTTATGTTCGAGCTTTTTGGAAAAATGTACGTAAAATCCTTTCAAATTTTGTTCTGACAATACAATTTTATACAGCAATGAGAAACGAAAAAGAATTTGAAACACACATATATATATATATAATATTTGTAATAACGTGTTGATAAAATAATAATGAATTAAGTTACAAAAAAGGGAGAGTATTGCTCACTAAAAAAAAATTCTAGTTAAAGTTACTAGCTGCATTAGGTTAAAAAATTTCTAGTTATTTTATTCTAAAATTATGGTTAATATTAATAGAAAATTCTAGTTAATGAACTCTAAATGATTTATTATGATTAATACTGTTCTCAAGTCATATTGCAAAAATCTGGAAAATAACGCACGATACAAGAGAGTGGCTAGAGGCATTTTTTTCGAACTTTTGTATAGAAGAAAGTTTTTTTTGTGACTTTTTTTGCATTTTTATTGCTTTTGCCAAAAATGTGGACTTTGGTTTTTTAGGCAAGAAAACTTCTCTCTTTTTTGCATCTCCAAAGTGCAAGCATAATGTAGACTTCTCTGTTCTCCAAAGCGCTGGCCCAAAGTAGACTTTCATGAAATATAATCTTCACATTAGGACATATCTACAAAAAAAATGAAGGGAAGAAAATCGCTCCGGGTTTTTGAGTAAATTCACTTTCAAAATCATTATAGAAACCGCCGCTATTTCATCAATTTGAAATTTTTTGAAAATTTCCGACGTATTTTGAAAAAAGACGCGAAATGCTATCAGATTCAGAAAGAAACAGGAATTTTCTACTTTATTTTTATGAGAAATTTTGAAGAAATAATCGCCTAATAAAGAAATGCATTGCCCTCAATAATGAAAGTTTTTGTTATTAGATTTTGTAGGTGGGCCAACCTTGACTACCTTTCTTTAAAATTGCCCATTATTTTTTTTCTTTGAGTTGAATATATTTAGTTCTAGGTCAAGAGATATATAATCATTTAAGCCTTACTTCTTGCATTATTAAAGTGCAAAAATGATTTATTCAACGAAAGATATGAACACAAGTCAAAACTATGTCCAACGTTGACAACCCTCCCCTATTATAATTAAAATATCGCACTTGTGACAAAAGTTTTAAAGATTTTTTAATGATTCGCCTTTTTAATTTTTATTATTTGAATACACATAACTTATTCATATAAAAATTATTAGGCAAATCGGCAAGATAAATGTCGTCTTATTCTCTTTAATAAACAACATATTTGAGTGACAAGTGATTCTCTAACTTAAGCATAGATTGCTTGCCTGATTTGAAATAAATTTGGCCCAATATAAGATATGTTTTTTATACAGTGTTAACTAATGCCTTGTATACACCTACACTTTAAGTGAAAGTGTATTAAAGCGAGGTGTAATACTCTGATAAGATTAAGTGAGTGCCAGCTACACTGCTTTAATAAATACTTTTTCAAAAAAATATATTCTCATGCGGTTGGCAAGCAAGACGAATGAAGTGAGCGACCATTCCAAACTGTTGAAAGTTGATTTGATATCGACGGATTCGCTGCGTTAACCTGATAATGGATAATATAGGCGAAAATCTAATTACAATTGTGCAATTTTAATGCAAATTCTAACTATAAGCAACCGTCGAAAATTTCTGTATAAGAAAGAAAGAGAAATGATCGATAGTGCAAGAAGGAAAAACGCTCTTGTAGACCACAAGTGCAGATTTACGTAAGTAAAAATAACACAACATAAATAACAGATGTCATAATTAAGCAAGGAGGTTAATAAAAATTTTATTTCAGTCTCGTTAACATTGGGGCTCCATCTTTGCCGACATGGTAAAACACCAACAGTACACACAAAATATTACATTATTGCTGATGCGGCTTTTACTTTACAAACACAGATAATGAAGCCTTATCCTATCACACTTAATATGCCTTTGATACAAAAAAATTTCAACTACAGGCTTAGTAGTGCAAGGATGACAGTTGAAAATGCTTTTGGCCAGTTAACAACTCGTTGGCGAATATTATCTAGAAGACCAGACGTATATGTTGATAATATGACAAGAATAATAAAAACTTGCATACTTTTACATAATTTATATGAAAATTTTAATCAAGAAGTTTCAGATAAGTGGATTTTAAGAATGTTGGAAGAAGAAGACATTTTTTAGCAAATAATGCAGAAAGTAACGCAGAAAATAAGAATGTTGATGTTGAGGAAGATGAAGAAGTATATGTTCCAGCCAAAACAAAAAGAATTTTGTCGACGAGAAATTTTTTAATGATAAAATATCTATTGGCACTGCAAGTAATACTGCAAATGATGTTGCTTGACGCAAGAAAATATTAACATTTTATGTTATAATCACAAAATTGTATTAGAAAATAAATCTAACAACTTTTAAGCATAAAAATGTTTTAATTATTTATTATAAAATAAACAGTTCTTTATAGGCAACGAAACATACATTGAAATTCAGTGGATTTGGTACAACATAGCAAGCTTGTAACTTGCTATACGTGATAATGTGTCATCCTCAATAATTTTGGTATACACTTTTAACTAAATTCTACTAATGAATCTCACAGCTCCATTAATATATTATGACATTTGAAACTTACAAGAAAAATACAATTGTTTTTAACAAATGAGTTGAAATATATTTATCAACTATACAAATTTGGTAGTTAGGCTTCACTAATATTCTTATGACCTTCACTGTCAGATTTCTTTTTTTCGAAATCATATTTTAATTATTATATTCATCGTTTGAAGAAACTTTATCCACTAAGGTATCCAAAGGCACTACTACACTATATTTTACTACTGGATCAGTTACTGCATCAGTTTCAAAATCAAATTTTTGCTCAAGAGGTGTAGACTGAAAATTTGGTGCCATATTGCACGAAGTTTAAAAGTTGACGATGAAGTTTATTTTCTCTTTCTTCTGCTCTATTTTCTTTTTCATCCAAAATTCTTCTTCGCTCGTCTAATTTTCGATTTGATTTTACGACAGCATCAATCAACATTTTTTCATCTGACAAAGAACATCCTGATGCAGCGAAAAAGTTCGAAAACACGAGGAATTGCAGGTGTTATTGGATAAAGACCCAACCCAATAGCAACAACAATTGGCACAAATACTAAATGTGATCCGAGGAGCAATTTGAAAATGGGTGCCACACCAACTGAACGATAGACAAATGGAAAATCGAAAACCCATTTGTGAAATGCTGCTTAAACGGTTCGAAAGGAAATTTTTTCTGCATCGAATTGTCACGGGGGACGAAAAATGGATTTATTTCGAGAACCAGAAGCGGAAAAAATCATGGCTTTCACCTGGTGAGGTCGGCCCATCGACTCCAAGGCCAAATCGCCTTGGCCGTAAGAGAATGCTCTGTGTTTGCAGGGACCAGTGTGGTGTGGTGTACATCGAGATATTAAAACCTAGTTAGACGGTAAATACGGATCGCTACCGATATTAAATTATCAATTTGAATCATGCGTTGATCGAAAAATGGCCAGAATGGGCCCGAAGACATGGCAAAGTTATCCTGCAACATGAAAACGCACCGTCTCATACCGCTAAAGTGGTGAAGAACACATTAAAAGCAATGAATTAGGAAATATTATCGCACCCGCCGTACTCCCCAGACCTCGCCCCGTCCGACTATCACCTTTTCGCATCGATGGGACACTCACTCGCAGAGCAGCGCTTCGCCAATTTTGAAGAAGTCGAAAAATGGTCTAGAAATTTAAAAAAATAAGAATAAAAATTGTTTTTTGAAGTAGGTGCTTGCACGATTTTTTTATTGCATATCAAAAATATCGAAACAAAATCCAAAGTGAAAATTGTTTGAAAAAATTCTAATACTATAATTTAATAATAACAATTTACACTAAAGGAATTTATATTCCTTTTTAGATTTTACAGTTACAATTCTTTAAAAAATGTATAGAACTCTTTCGACTCTATATTTAATTTTTTACAATACTTGAGCAAAAAATTTGTATATGAAATTCATTGTCGACAATAAAAATTTATAATTGTCCAAAAAGCGCTGCTACGAGCTTTTTTACGCAAAACATGCGTTATGCTATCTATGAATATTTTTTTGCAAAGAAACTGGTTGTAATTTCTTTTTTATGATAAATTTGGTTGAGGTTCACGGTGCAAGGTTAGCATCTATTAACTGTCTTTACTTTCACATTGAGCTAAAACACTTTCAGTTAAAGATTCAGATAAAAATGTTAGCGATCCATTCGCTTTAACTAAAAAAGTTCTAGATGGGAACGTTAGCTGACTCTTATTAGATTTGAATTGTATGGTTTAAACTTTACAGACACTAGTGTGCAATTAAAATGCACATTTAGAATATATGTATAAAATTGGTAATTATCAATCAACCAGGTTCCAGCCAATCATATTATACTATTCTAATTCAAAAATGAGGGCATATAAAGTACCCTGCATTGCGTATTTACGTGCTTTCATTTTTAAGATGGTAAATGAAAGATTTATGCACTAGAGTGGTATTTTATTCGTTTATGTTATCTGAAAAAGTCGATTTTTTAAAATTTACTTTTATTTTATCAAGTTTCAGGTTTCAAATTTCCAAAAATTTTAGGTTATCATAGCGCTTTCTACCGGAAATTTTGATTCTTAATGATTAATTAATATAAAGAATTACCGAGATTCCCACTGTCCGTATCTACTATTACCGAGTACAATTGAACCGCCGCATCGTAGAACGGGATATAAAATATTTTTCGAGGAGCGGGAGGGCCCCTGGTCGCTTTTT
>JAAAKG020203246.1:0-23314 GCA_010014905.2 Druon quercuslanigerum
ATATGAATATATATATATATATATATATATATATATATATCGAATACAAAAATTAGATAATAACATCGAAAAAAATGCTTCTAAAAATATTGTTTTTCATAAATAATTTTCTCTATTTTATAAGATTGCTGAAGTTATATCGTTGAATTTGAATATCAATATGTGTTTATCCTTCCATCAGTATATTTTTTCTCTGCTACACTTTAAAGGGGGAAAAAAAGATACTTCGTTCATAGCGGTCGATACGAACATTAAAAGCAGTTTGTTTTTTTTCAGTTTTCAGACTGTTCATCACAGCCTAGATAGCCGAAGTTGAAAATTAGTAGAATTACGTAAAACATTTTTTTTTAAAAGGCTTTTACTACATACACTAAGAATATTATTTATAAAATTTATTTTCCATAAACATTATTTCCATTGTCACAAATGTTAAAATTTATTTTAAATCTTGTTTATAGCACATAATTTTTAGTTAAGCTGGATAAAAAGTGCATATCATATAAGATTTGATAAGATTTGATAAAAAATTGGTTACATTGTGTACAAACACTGGTAAAAAACATGACTTGCAGAAACTGGAGAAAATTTGTGCAAAGGATCATATTTTGTGGCACCCGACCAAGATTTAAGCTAATTTTTACATGAATACAAATTAAGTTTCGTCCTGCAGAAACATTTAAGTCAAAAATTGTTTCTCTTGATAATAACTTTGTTTAAGGAGTCAAAAAGTTGAGAAAGTATAAAACCTATTAAATTATAAGATGTACTTTCTAACATGTACTCGCTTATACATAAGGTCAAGAATAAATCTGGTTATGTTCCAATACAGTAAACACTGCAGGTTCCTTTTAGTTGCAATTCTTATTTTAGACAGGAAAATCACGCAGAACGTGGTGCCATCTATGAGAATTCCTTTTTGTTACAAATCCCTTGAAAGCTAAATCGGTCTTAATAAAAACCCCATTTTTCTGTAAAATTATGAAAAGCAGATTATTTAATGCTGTCATAAGTTTTAGCAATTACTTTTTCTGTCAAATTTTTCCTTTAAGCACTTTTTTTCTTACTTCATGTAATAAGTGAACGATTAAACCTTTACATTGGGAAAAGTCGCTCACCCTTCAATGTATCATAAATAGTTATTTATGAATTAAATATATGTTTGTGCTTTATAGTATAAAGAAATAGGGTCAGACAGAGATTATATATTTAAAGCATTAACACCTCACTTAAATTCCTTCTTGCAGTTTTTTCTGCAAAAACCGAAAAAAAACTAGCCACCTATGCCCATTTTACTGTATAGAGCGTGAACATTATTCAGATATGTATCCGAAATGTTCCATAGTTACCCCAGCTGATTCCACACTGAGGCAGAAGCCCGGAAAACTGGTAAAAAGTTGCAAAATCATCCTCTTTGTATAAAACTCGTTATCCAAAGGTGTTTGGAGTCACAGATTTTAAATGTTAGTAAATAAAAAATAGAATTCAAAAAATGTCCCATAAAATATTGCGACCAAAATTGACCAAAAAATTATCCAATTTGTACAAAAATCAGATTGCTATTTTTGGGTCAAAAAGATCAAATCGAAAATGACATGATCCAAAGCGATGACCAAAATGTTTTAAAAAATTATCCGATTTGTATCAAACTCATTTTCTAGGGTTTTTTCGAGACACAAATGACAAAGTTTGGAATAAAAGGTTAAAATTTACTATGATGTTTTCAATATGGCGACCAAAACTTTTCAAAAATTATCCGATTTGCATGAAAATTATTTTCTACGGTTTTTTTGAGTCACTGGTTATTAATTCATATACAAATCGAATAAGCTTTTATACATTTTTTTCAGCACAATGGATATGACATTTTGTATTTTTAATTTTTTAAACACGATCTGTAAATTGTGATTATAGAAACGCCTACAAAATGGGTATTATACCAATCGGATGATTTTATAATACGTTTTGGTCGACATATTTGTTCGACCATTTTTAATTCTAACTTTTTGATATACAAAATTTGGAATCCTTGATTCAAAAAACCCCTGGAAAATCAGATTTATACTAATCGGATAATTTTGTTCACAAATTTTTGATCGGATATTTTTAATTTGAACTTTTTTATGTAATATTTCGTATTTGCAACATAAAAATATTCTAGAAAATGATAATAAAATTTGCGATTATTTTGCTAGCCAAGTTTATAACAAATATTTGACTACTCGTCCCGAATTTCTGTGTAATAAGACAGATCACTGAAATATAGGTTTTTTTCTTTATTCAAACAAATTAATTGGTGCTAGAATAAGAAATGATGAAAGTATTTTTGCTTAAAAATGCCTTACTTTTTTTTAAACCATTTTTTGAAGAACTCATTGGTAAATTATTAAAGTCACCATTCGTGATCCGATTTCTATTAAAATAGGCAATGCTAGAGTTTTTGGGCTGGCTGAATCCAAGCTGCATAGCAGGTCTCAATTTTATGAAAATTGGTATCCTAAGGTTTTTTTTCGTTCTATTTTAAAGATGGATATATAAAAATTCTTGAATTTTGCCAAGGAGTGAAGAATTGTCGATTCTAAATCTTTCAAATTGAAGAAATTTCAAATGTAAATCTTCTAAATTACAAAATCTTTAATTTTCAAACTTAAAAATTGCATTCATTTTTACTTCCAACTTGCAATTGCACCGAACTCTCGCTTTCAGTCATCCCGTTCTCGGCCTTCCTAGAACTGCTGGCTCCCGCAGTTTCTTAGGGCAGCAGGGCGAGAGCGGTTGCGACATTACATATATATAATCCAATTGGAAACGGGTCAAGCGGCCCTAACTGTTTACGTTTCGATCCCCCAAAAATTAGTCCAACGACACTGCATGTTCTATTTATGCAATGTATATTTTAAATAATGGCAATTAAAGACTCTTCAATATTTTATTTTTATATCAGATAATGATGAAATTTTGAATACTTTCTGGAATAGGGTAATGGCCCCATTACGGCGGATGTCTCAATTACTTCCTTACTTATAATGTATGCTTCATACTCAGAGTAAGATAATCGGGAGATCAAAAACTGTAAGTAATTGAAAAATTAAAGTAAATTGTTACGTTGTTTACGCGTTAGTAACAATTTTGTATATGAAATAAATTAAGTTGTCAAAATATAACCTATAAATTGAAGAAATTTTAAATGTAAATAATCAGAATTACAGCATTTTTAATGGTAAAACTTGAAATTTGCATACATTTTAATTTTTAAACATCAAAATGAAAAGTCTTTAAGTGTTCAATTTCAAAGATATACAATTTAAAGTTCTACAATTTTAAAGATTTGTAATTTAACTTAATTTAATTTAATTTTTAATTTAATATGTTTTTCGGGCTAACCAATCAGTATCTCTCTTATTCTTTCAGTTAATGTTATCATAAAAATAAATTTACCCAATTTTAAAACGATTAAAAAAATATTCAAAAAGATTACACGGGGAAGCAAAAGTAATATCTTCATGGAGAAAAGCCCACATGCATTCGGTGTTGAATTTCCTTCTGGAAGGGTATCGTCGTGGTATCTATTGAGTTTTGTCCAGAAATAGCAGAGTCGCCTTCGCTTGGCCTTAGGACGAAGGTTCCAGAAACGCCTAGCAAGGCGATATTAAATTTTCACGAATGCTTCTGTCATTATGGCGTGACATGCCTCGGCACGGGGATGGAACGCGATGTCCATACGTGCGATATTGAATTATCGATGGCTATCACAATCGTCACATAATCGGATATTCATGCGTTGCTGCCGTCGCGTCGCTTCGAGTGTCGTAATACCGAAGTAAATCGACTATTCCCTGTAGACTATTTTCAGGTTGGACAACTGGACAACTGGACATGGCCAATCCATTTATTGCATGATTCGCGAATCTCACAGAACATGTCACATGAATGCTCTTTTGTGGCGTTTAAATATGCTCAAATTACTCATAAAAATGTCATGTTGCCTGTCTACTATATAGAGAAAAAGACAGTCGTTAATATTTTATCGAGCCTACTCAAACAGTCAATCGAACCGTTTCCTGCAACTGGAGTGGGAACTATGATATATTTACATATGTGTGGGGATCTACACAGTCTGTTGAATTATAAATATTGCTTGGTAAATATTTGTTGGTGCTTATCTGGACTATAAAGGGAGCTTCTGTATGGTTTCTTGGATCTTTTGAGGGTTGTAATGCAATTTTTATAATTGGGAATAAGTTGTATGATTTAAGGGATTCATTTGCAAAAATTATTTCATGTTGTTGAATCTAATCACAACCACAATGGTAAAAATTATAATATTTGTTATTATTAGTAGTAGTAGTCATCTAATAACGGCCCCCATATGCGTACAATCGACCCAGTGGTGTTTAACTCTTGTGATCGAGCGAGAAGCCTCGAACAATTACAGATGTTCAAGATGACAAGAGATTGATTTAGTGAACTTTGGAGGTCTTGTGTTTGCAAATAAATCGAATTTTAAATTAAAAGGTCATTCAATTTGGTATTCAATCCA
Organism: Druon quercuslanigerum; assembly: GCA_010014905.2. Classification (NCBI taxonomy): domain Eukaryota; kingdom Metazoa; phylum Arthropoda; class Insecta; order Hymenoptera; family Cynipidae; genus Druon; species Druon quercuslanigerum. The sequence goes on from JAAAKG020203246.1 coordinate 4,538, forward strand.
AGTTAAGAATATCCGAATGATAAATTTATACACATAAAATACAAATATTACTATGTATATCAGTAGAGTCGCTAGCGATTTCATACATTTCTAGGGATTTCAACAAGTTTTTTCAGAGAAATTTGAAGAAATAATGACATTTGATTTATATTTAAGGATTATTAAATGTTTCCTACTTATTTTAATGGCTTTTTACGAAAAAAAATTTAAATGATTTTAAGTGACTCCAAAGGATTTCAAGAGCTTCAAAAAATGTCAAGGAACATGGAAGAATTTTCCAGAAATTTCAAAGATTTCAAGGTATTCCAAAAGAATTTTGGAAAATCAATTTGATTAAATTTCGAAGATTTCTAGGGATTTAAATGGGTTTAATTTCATTTAATTAGTCCGCAGATATGAAATAATCTCAAGAATAAAAAAATTCAATGGCTTTAATGAAGTTTGTAACATTTCCAAAGATTTCAAGGGATTTGGCAAGCAATTTGAGAAATAATTCAAATTAAATTTGAAGGGATTTTTAGCTATTTCAAAGCTTTAAAAGCATGATAAGGCATTTATTTTAATGAATTTCTGCGGATTTCTAAAAAATTGTACGGAATACATTTAATTTATTTTTTATGCTTATGAGATTTTTAATAATTTCTACAGATTTCGAACAATTTCAAAGATTTCAAAGGAATTCAAAGCAGGTTAAAGATTTCAAGGAATTTGTACGAATTTAAAAAGATTTCAATTATTGAATTGATTTAACAATATATCCAAGGGTATTGAAGGTTTTTAAGGGATTCCAAAGAATTTTTATGGATTTCAATCATTTTAAGCGATTTTAAATATATTAAGGGAATTCAGACTTTTCCTATCTAATGTTTATTTGTGCAGTATCGCTACTTTTGTGAAGTCCCATTAGGGTTCATAGAAAAAACAAAACAAATTGGAAATCGATTTTCGAACTATGTAGAAAAGTACATAAATTTGATATTATTATGTTTAAATTTTTTTTATTTTCTTCGGAGTCTTTCTCATCTGCAGAAATTCTGACAGTTCTTTAATTATATGTACTCTGGAAAATAATAATTTAGATTCAGATGTTTGAGGCTTTTCTACTCTTACACGTGCACTAGAAAAAACAAAAGTCAGTTTTTCAAAAATGTACTGTGCTTACACTTATTAATTTTCAAGCATGTCAAACTTTGCCAGGGTATTTATATGAGTAGAAAAGCCTCAAATATCTGAAATAATTCTCCTGATGTTTCTGCAGATTTTATAAATTTTTTCTAAAGACAGAGGTCTACTAAACCTAAATTATTCCCTAGGGAGCGTTCATTAAGGAACTGTCTGAATTTTTAAAGACGAGGAAGACCCTATTTTATAAATAATCTCATTTTATAAAGACGCATTTCATAAATTTTCTATGATGAATTCATTATAATTGCGAAAAAATGATAGAAAGTTCATGGCAGAAAAACAGCATAACATGAAAATAGCTGCATTCTCATTCTTCATTTTCTTATTTATGCTGCAACTAAAAAAAACACTACCCTTTTTGCATTTTTTTATCGTAAGGGCCATGATATATTATGCAATCTCTGTCAAATCTACAAAAATATATCAAAAATCTACCAAAATCTATCTAAAATCTATGAAATCCATGGAATATTTTGTAATCTCAAGCAAAATTTTCCAGTCACATATATTAAAAATTGAGATATTTAAATGAGATTAAAATCAAATTTAAAACCTTTTTAACGCCAAATAATCAAGTTAATGTGAAGAATTCCTGAACATAAATCTTGCAATCGTGCATTACAGTGTACACCAAAAATCCAAATAATACACCACAAATGTCATCAATGTAAACAATAATAGAAAAAATTAACTTCTTTTTAATTAACCCTCTGCTAATACATGAAAAGAATAAAGATAAAAATCAGAAAACGTTTTGTAGCCCTCTTTGTAGAAAATTATGATTGAGATATTGACTAATAGAAGGACAATCTGAGACCTCAATTTGGGATTATCAGAATAAGGAACCGAATTGGTGTGGGTTTTCGGAATGAGAGGGAAGATGTAACCCCCTGTTGTGGGCTCGTTTGCCGAAACTATCAATTGATACCGGGTCCAAACAGTGGTGTACCGTTCGCGTGTACAACTCTAGATTGTACAATGTACATGCAGCTGCACCCCCGAGCAGTGAAATCCAAACAGAGCAGATTTCTGCCTCTGTCTCTGCGTCTATACATCTGTCAGTGTGTAACGGAACACCGCCTAATAGTATTAGAAATATATATCCCGACCGAGCTGAACTACCCCTGCGAACCACTCGATTGACGCGGAACAGTGCCACCCCTGTCCTGTGCCATGATCAGGCCCGTCCATCCCGTCCGTCCCGTCCATCCCGACCATCCTCTGTCGCTAGACGCTACAGATTACGTTTACACAGACCTGAATGCCCGCGGGGTCAACCACTATCCTGGAATCGATCTGCATTTTCTTTGTGCTCTATCGAAATTCGAGAAGGAAATCCAATTTCTCGAGCTTCTGGTTAAATTCCGGGAATATTGCTTTTTACAATACCTCAAACGAGTCCAGGTTTGCAGGTTTATAAAGGCGATGACATGCGTGCTGAAAAGAACACAATAAGGTTTTTCTGAAAATTCTATTTTACTCATAAATTGACAAAGTTAACCATCGCTACCAAGCTCTTAATTTAAATCTAGAATTAATTATAATTTACATTGGCACGGAGAGTACATCTATCTTATGCCGAAAAAGCACGCTGGGGTAAATTTGTGACACTATGGGCTGCTCATAAAAAGGGAGGGCCCTTGTTGTCATTTTCACTTCGACGCCCACATATACATCTATTTATTATACATAAATATATTTTGAATCTTGAATTATTTTTATTATTATTAGTCTGGGTTAAAGGTTCATACAGTCACCTCTCTATTCTGGGGCAGCCTCGGATCTAGTCGGCCCGGAATCAGATGCGTTTTTTCATGTCTCTTCTGAGGACCGCATATGTAGTCTCTAAACCCGGTACAATATAGCAGAGCTGCGCCCAGAGAAGCGCGACGTAAACAACTATTGACACAGCACTGACTATCCGAGCGTTATAGGCCCGTCCAGGGACGCTCATGGGGGGAGATAGAAACAGTCAAGAGTGAAACCGGTTGAACATCGGGCGGCCCATAATCGGGAGATCAGTGTAATAGAAACAAACTTCAGATATTGTCTTATCAATATTTTATATGAATATAAATAGAGAATAAAGACCAATATAAAGTATATCAAGATTTAAAACAGCGAATCTCTACAAAATAAAACAGCCTGATTATCAGTTGCTGATTTTATTCCTTTAAAAATTCTGAACAAATTTAGTTTTGGGCTGACAGTTTTTCATAATTTAAGGTCTTCACCTTTAACATAAAAGAGAATCATTTTTATTCAGACAACAATCTTTCGTACTTTTATGAATAAATCAGAAATTGCGAGCCTTATAATTTTTGAGTAGATAATCCACAAGAGCCTTGCAATTAAAGTAGTTTGTAATTGAAAGCTATTCAATTTTTAAGCCAACCCAATTTTAGAACCTGTTTGGATACATCTAAAGCTGTTGAATAAGAATTTATTAATTGTAGAAGCCTTTTAGTCTACAAAACGTTTATAATATCGAAGAAAAACTAGAATGCAATGAATAAAAACAAACATTTAAATTAAAAAAAAAACGATATCGTTAACAGTCGATAACAAATGCGCTTATATGTGTAGAAGAAAACCAATGATTACATATCGAAGTGAAAAAGTTTATCAGACAGATCCGAGTTTTTCCCATCTAACCCCTTGAGTTCTAACCAACTTCTTTGGTTGGAATTGAAATGGAAATTACAGAATATTACCCTGCAGCATTTAGAGTAATAATCCATATTTGAACCGGATAATGGCTGAGCTTTATACTTAAGTCTGATAGAAAATGTCCCATAGTATACAGCGCTTATTTGCTTATCGATCGACAAACTCCATGCGGTTTTTACATTTGCTTAAGCATTGTAAGTATGTGTACAAATAAATACAAATGCACACGTTACGTCACACAAAGTCATGCAACTCCAGAGACCAAGTGGATGGATTCTTTCCATTAAAATCTGATGAAAAAAATCAAACCGAAAAACAATATCAAATATGTATTACAAGATGTAAGTAAAAATTAAATTTTGCAGAAATTAGATTTTCTGAAAATTGGTTTCTATTTTCTCTCAGTATAATTGTTTTTCTTTATTTTGCTCTTTCGCCTCCTAGTTTTAAAGAATACATTTTTTTGGCAACAATTTTTTTGTTATAAACAAATATGCATCTCTCATACCTTTCTGGGATAGAATATTTTTCCTTAATAAAAAATAATTGCTGAATACTTCACTATGCTACCTAAACTAAAAAAACGTGTTAAACATAAAGATTCATTAATTTGTTAACGAACTCCTATATAAACGAAGACATTTTATTCCTAAATTCTTACAGAACATTTTTTTACAATAATATCCCTCTAATGGTTTTATGATGTTACATTAGAATTTAATCATTCGAATTGTTAAGAAGAAGTTATATAACAAATTTAATTATGTTGATATAATTTGGTTACTGTTATAAAAAGAATTCAGGAAAAGTAAGTCAAGAAATTACTTCTTTAGCACTTTTCAAAACTTCTGTATTAATAAACTACCTAACTTTTTGTATTTACCTAAAAACTTAATTAAAACAGGCCTACATTCTTAATTAAAAATAGTAAAGCTTCCCTTTTTAAGTACCAGATTTTTTAGAAAAATGCTTAAGGAACTATTCAATACTAAATATAAAGAAAAATCGAATAATTCTTTTCCCAAGAATTTAATCCCATTTCAAATCAGGTCTATTATTCCTTCCCTAACTTACTTTTGAGAAATCTTAATTTAATATCGAGGCATTATTATTATAGCCAATTAAATCTAATAAGTGCTCATAACATGTTGACATCTCTTCTATATAATGGCTAATCGATACTTTTTTTCTAATAAAACTTTTCATTTTGTGCCATTATGAAAGCGAAGAAAGTTATACTTAGAGGCGGAGCTAGTCAGTTCAAACACGTCGTCTCGGTGCGTATTCCGTGACGAGTAAACTACTTAATCTAATTACTCGAAATGCAATTATCGCACGTGCCTCGTAATTATGGTCCATGCCCCAGCCAATCAACGCCTGAGTTACTAGTGACCTTTTCTACGGTGCAACTCGATCCCAGCATTCATTAAATACTCTTTCCTAATTTGGGCTTATTTATTTAATCTTAATAATATTTTAAAGAAAAAAATACTGCAAAATCAAATTTTAAAGTGATCGCATTTCTCTAAAGAATTATTTGATTTAATGACGGAAATCAGATACATAAAAGTATCTTTAGAATATGTACCATACTTCCAAAGTATTTTCTATCAACTAGAAAAGTTCCAAATTTGACATTTTATTCAATTTAAATGTAAGTCTTTCGGAAATTTATTATGCTTTCAAATTTGATTCCGCACAGATTTGAAGGAATTAATTTGCAGTTAAAACAATACATGAATTCCTTTGGAAAGTTTTCAGAAATATTTTTGTATATTAGTGTTATATTAATTTTAAAACAAAACTATCGTACAATATTCTTTAATTTTAAATATTTTAGCTTAGAAATATTGTACAGTTGTGCAGACTTCGTATAAGCATACTCCATATGTGAAAAATGTTCGAAAGGGAATTCATTACAATAATTGTTTAAGCTTATTCGAGCTATAAAACTTTTAATTTTATTTTTTTTCAATTTCAAATAAATCTATTTAACGAATTCGTTTAGTCTTCAAAACATACGCTTGCTCCTTTTCAATTATAATGTTAGAATTGTACAACTTTAAATATCTTATAAGTTCAATTTTGAACGCTTGAAAGTCAAAATGTTTAAACGTTGACTTTTCTAGTTGAAAAATATTTAATTTAGAGCATGTTTAAAGTCATGTTGTTTTATTTTGAATTATTGAATATATTCGACGAGTTTTCAATTGTTGAATATATGCACCCAATTTAAATTTATTCAATTCGGAAATTCGCATTGTAGTTCAAATTCGAACAATACATTTATTATGTTTTTTTACGTTGAAACGAGTTTAATATATAAATAACTTTAAATTTTAAAATTTTTAAATTTACGATTTTTCAAAAAGTGAAGGGATTTTGGTCAAAGCATGTAAGTATTGCAAAAAAACATTTCAGGAAAATAAAACAGCGTTGTTCTCAAAAACTAAAATATTAAAATTAATATAATTTGATAAATTCGTTAATATGAAATAAAATAGTATTTTTTATTCAAATGTTAATAACTGGAAAAAAGTAAAACAAATTGGTTTTTCTATAATCATTGTAAAACTGTGGTCCACAAATGCATTTTGACTTATTAAAATGTGTTTCGAAGCAAGCGGCACTAACATGGCTTTGGGGAAAAAATTCAAGTGTAAGTTTAATTTTCTTAAGTAAATGATGGAAAAGTTAAAGGATTTTTTTCACTGATATTATTTTTTTTTTTTGTCTATTTAGTTTCTTTAAAATGGTTAAATGTATAAGTTTAATATTGAAGCATAAGTGAATAGTTTAAATAGTTAAAGGATTTTTTTTTAAAGAAAAATTAAACACCTTTAAGACTTTTCGTGTGCAGCAATTGGTAAATGTACTAAGAAATAACCTCTCGTTTCAAATACTGAAATAATTATGTGCGTTTTCTTGTGCAAAAAATAACATACATATTTTGAGAACCTGCAACAAAAGTTGTCTGATTAGTATTGTTATATTGTTATATGTATTGGACACATCGTTTGTACAATTTTAACTTTTTTTTTATTTTGCCAAGGATGTACTTAATAATTTATCACTCGATTTCAATAAATTTATATTCATTGTTAAATGTTTTATTTAAAATAAATATTTTATAAAAATAATATTTTATTCAAAATAATATTGATTTAAAAACTGCAGTTTATAACAGTAACTAGCTATACATTTACCGTTTCTTTTAGTGTATGTAATTGCTAATTCATTTAGTCGGTGATTCTTATTCTCACACATTGAATTAGTAGATTTGTACTAATTAGCAGTAAACATAGCAGGGATATTTGAATTAGTAAAATACTGCTACCAATTAGTAGTTTGCTAATAATTCATATTTCGTGAGCAGGATCTGCACTTTTAGCAGAATCTCTCAGCGATGAAATGTGTTTTTAATGGAAAAATTAATTTTATGATACTACGTTATTTGAATTTTTATGTGTATTAGAAAAATTACCGTCCTTTTTCAAAAAACACACTTTTATTTTTCTTGGATTTGACTTTCTATTAAAAATATATCATGCACGTTTTATGTAGGATTAATAGTTTTTGTGGCGATGAGAATTTTTTCAGAAAAATTAAATTTTCACGTTTTTCTTATAAACCATGACAGATTTGAAAAAAGCTGAGAAAGAAAACAAAAGTTCTCCTGATGAAAACTTAAACCAAAATCAAAAATTAGCAAAAGTTATAAGTGTGGGTTTTTTGTAACAATGATATTTTCTATTTTTCAATGACGTCGTCGTCTCTTCGTTAATTTTGGTATTTTTTGAAAATTTCTGGCGGATTTCAATTAATGAACGGAAATCGTTTACTTCTGCGCACATGTGATATCAACCTTTGAAATATGTGAACGCTCCCTAAAGGGATTAAAATAAAATGATTTCTATTGTGCAATAATAGTTGCAATTTCTTACTAACCAGACAATTGGTCCCAAATAATTCTTTTATTTGTACCCTCTGCTCGTTTAATCATACCCTAATTGCGAGTATCCTGCAGATTCGAAATAATAGACTTTTCATTTTTGAGACATACTGTTTGAGAAACTTTTTTTTTACAGAAAAGAACTTCTATAGAGATCGTTTCCGGTTCAAGCTCTTCAGCAATGTCCACGCGTCCGGAGCAGATTACGAGATTAAGAGGCGCGTAACCCGAGCTCTCAACGTTCTAGAATTCACGTCGATAGGGCAATAATTAGGCTGTTCCCATATGAAAGCGGCGCGACAGAGACTCGCCGCCTCGCGATATAGAAAGGAGTACGTGCTCCTTTTTTTTTGTCTCTCTTCTGAGCGGCGTCCAAGCCGACTCGAAAAAGAGACCAGACGACCCCACCCCTTGAATTTACCTACCGATTGAATAGCCAAACTAGATTGCCATGGTATATTCACCGGCCCTTTGATATCTTTCACTCTGCCATACAGTGTGGATTTCAGACGTCTTCTCTGTGTGACAATACCTGAGGTGAAGACCCTCTATCCAGGAACCGAATCAGGAACCGCTTCAATAAATAATTTAAGGAACTAAATGAGCTTCTCTTAGGAGCATTACTTGTCACCAGATTATCACACAAAGCTTGAAACCCCCAGGGTGATGAAAGAAATACAAACTCCCACCCCCACACTTGTAGGACAAAGTTTCTTCTTCAATTTTATTTGATAAACGCCTAAAATACAACACAAAACATCCAAACATTATATTTTAATAAACCTCACAGTCCAAAATGCTAGCTCTCTATAAAGAAGGGAAATAGGTAGGTTTCGTACGAAAATAAGAGAATGAAAAAATCTGATTTTTTTAGAAGACAGATGACTTTTAAACTCAAAACGATTAATTTTTAACCCAGAACTTTTCTACCAAAAAAAGATACATTTTTAACCCAAACATACGAGTTTTCAAGAAAAATATTGAATTTTTCCCCAAACAAAATAACTTTTTAACACAATAGTTCAATTTTCAAAGAATAATTAAATTTTTAACAAATAGTTGAGTTTGTCAATCAAATAGTTAGCTTTTCAAACAAATAGATAAATTTCCAACAGCAAACAAATTATTTATAATGCAAACAGTTGTATTTACAACCAAATATTTGAACCATTAACCGAATGAAACAAATTTGTAACCAGTTGAAATTCAGAATTCAAATATGAATTTTCAAACTAAAAGGACAAATGTTTTATCCCAAACAACGAATGTTGAACAAAACACTTCAACTTTTGACCGAATAAGGTAGTTTTTAAACCAAACAGTTGAATTTTTAATACATTAATAAAATTTTAAAGAAAATATTTGACATTTTAACCAAAACCTGTTTAATTTGAAATATATTAAAGTAAATTAATTTCTCTTTTTTTTTTAAATTAATACGTTAAAATTAGATAATTTTTTGTATCTCATGCAACATTTGGATTTTGGTGTACACTCCAATGAATTTGTTATATAATATAAGGTTAATTGTGGAAAATAACGTTTAAATAAAAAACTGAGTATATTAATTGACGTCTAAAAGTTCATCAGATTAAAATAAAAAAAGTATGCTAGTTTCAAATTCACGCAATTTGCTGTATTTCGGCATCGAAAGAACATTACTGAAGAGTCAATAATGTATTTAAAAATGGAGCTTTTTAAGTACAAAAATACTAATATTTGTTATGCCAGTAAAAACGACAGCATCAGATCACATGTTTATCAACCTCGGTTTCGCCTAGGCCGAAAATTACATGTGCTCTGAGGCATTTTATATTTTACTGGCCTAGGTATATAATATATTATTTGTTATATGAAGCTTCTTTAAAAAAGTAGTATTTTTCGGTACATTTAAAAATATTCTAAATTGTTATTTACCTCATCAATTTTTATCATACTTAAACAACATAGAAGAGAAAGAAACAACGATTTTGTGGGTTATTGTATTGTGTTTTGAAGTAAAACATATCAAATGTCTAAACAATTTATTAAGTGCTATAATAGTCATCAATTTCTAAAAATACCGGCAAATTTCAGAAATTAGTGCAAATTAGAGTAAATTTGTCATATGATTTTTTATGAAATATCTGAACATCCCGAAATTTCGAACGACCAGTCAGCGCTTTCTCAGCGCTGCCAATTTTTTTTAACGACTAGACGCCTCTTTTTTTAACTCTTATTCAATTTGGCTAATTTTATTTACTGATGTACTTGATAAATCCTTACTTGATAAAAATCGATTTTCAAGGATATATCAATTAAGGATTTAGAAACAAAAGATTCGATTGGCGAATTTATTCACTGAAAGTCCTTTATTTAATGAAACTTAAACATTCGATTTTATTCCCCTTGCTTGAGCCCCGGGCTAACCGGATACTACAGCAAGACAAAGCGAATAAGGGATCACACAAAAATTTTAGTCAGCGTGAAGGTCTTCTTGTTGTTCCCTTGTGAAAACAGGGTTGTCTCTTTCCAAATTTTTTTCTGTTTTTCTAGATTTGATGCGTCTATAAAAAAGGAATGCAATATTTATTTGCCGCTGAGCTGAGCTTGCTTTTTGCACCACATTCATTGCATTTGTCATACTATTTTCCGATTATGCCGCTTGATTGCTTTTCCAAATATACATATCTGAACATAACCATCTACCTGGAACAAAATTTTAGAACAAAAATGGTTACCAAGATTATTTCTATAATGAATAACCTTTTCATGAATAAAGTTTTAACTCCGACAGGAGCGTCAAGAGCGAAAATTACAGTAGACTCTACGAAACTTCTCGTTTTCGGGGCTGTAGGGGAAGCGAACAGGAAATGTCAGATAACCCTCTCTTCTGCGTCAAGTCGCGTTCGGCATAGTAGGCGTATCCGGCCGCATATGTGCGTGCGTGAGATGAGGCAAGTAGTGAGGGGCAAGCGAACGAAGGAGAAATCGGGAAACGAGAAGTGTCGTAGCAAGCAGTGTAGTAGAGTCGTATTAGGATTTTAAATTAAGACTAAAAAAAATAAAGTGTAAACCATGTAGAAAATTTAAAACAAAAACACTTTTAGAAAAATGTGTATTAAATTTAATACAAATGTATATGAATTTATTCGCATAAGTGGTGTTTAAATTTGATAAACATAAAAATATGAAAAGCTGTACATTTTATACTAAAGTTAATATGCTGGTTGCTATAGCAGCGTGCTGTAAACTCAAAATGTTTTCATTTCTTTAAATCTTGTCCAATATTCGCAATTAAAGTAATAATCTAGAAGTCACCGATTGAATTTCTTTTTATGATGAAATAACAAAGTACAGGTGGAACTTTTCCAAAAATTTTCCCTGAATGGTAGAAATTTAATTTGAGTACAGTTGATTGTAGATTAGGTCTGCGTTCTTTATTTGCGTAATTAAACATTTCGACTTAAAATACAATTTTATTTTTGGATAACTAGAATAAGGTTGCATGTTTTATTATCAAAAATCGAAAATTACAGCTAAACTTATTTTAATTTTGTGTAAACTAAAATTATCTCAGTGATTATCATGAATGTAAATGAAATTTAATATATCACGCTCTTAATGCCGGTATTTTAAATTCAATACTATTTTTAACAGTGCGCTGAAATTCCAAAAATCGTTGCACAGAGACGTACTTCCACTTACTGTATTTCGGAACTTTCGTGTATTAGCACAATTCTCAAACAATTTTAGTAAAACCTGGCAGCTAATTGACTAACCAATTACAAAATACGTTATGGCATAATTTTATGTTAGTGCCTTGGAAACTGTAAGATTAAAAAAAAAACACCTATGAGAACGACCAATTTTCGACCTCTGCTCTGCTCACCTCTATATGGTAATCTTTTGAACCGATTATAATGACGAATTTTTGATATCTTGAATAGTTATTAAATTTTAAAGTTTTTATTGTAAAAAATAAAGATACGCATATGACAGCGATGGTACAATTTTAGGAGCTATTAAAGATATCGAACATTTTCGCAATACATGCTATCATGTATACATCGTAATTTCAAATTAACGCATGGCAATATTTTAATTAGTTGTTATCCGAACACAGTAGAAAAAGAATCCATATTGTTACAGAGTATTTTGATCCAACGATCATTTGACTCTCGAGATCATAATGATCTATACATTCGGACCGATTTGATCTTATTTTTTCGTTTATTTGTCAGACTGAACAAAATGGCCACCAATTTCTATCGCCCATCTCATAACGACATAACTTAAAAATTTTATCTAATCGCACTCAAGTGACAACTAGACTTAACAGGTAATATTTTCTAATATCAGATTTAATTAATTTTTTAACCTTTAAAGTACACTGCCTGATCAGAAACCATAAAAAGCTTGCATATGAGCTAAAGTACTCTATAAGAACGTCAGCCATCTAGATTTGACTTGATAAAATTTTTTATAAATTGCATCAGGGCATTCAAACTACATTAATATCCAGCAATATACAAAAAAGACCGAAAAAGTACAAAATTCTTCCGAATAATAGAAAACAGTTGTACTTTACTGTGATTTTAATCGTCATTTATTGAATTTATTTGTAGATTCCTGTCAACAAATTTCCACTCAAATGCGCAAAGCATAAATATTAGCACACAGAAAAAAACTGGAGGTTCAATAAAGTTGCGGCTCAAATAGAAGTTGGTATCACTTAGAACTTGAGCTCCAATAGATACCTGTAGAGAGCCAAAAGGGTTCGTTTACAGTGCTCTTGGAAATCATATGGATGCGCATTCACAAGCCAAACGCTTGCAAAGTAGGGCTGGTAAGATAGGGATCGATTTACGGTTATCGATCGATGACTTGGTGCACAAAGTTTTTTGCATATTAATATGCCTTTATGTTGACAACTTTGCTACATAACCTGCAAATTTTATTTATCAAGTCATTATATCTATTTTAATTGCGGTAATATTTTTCAATTTAATTCTCTTCATTAAGTTATGTACATCAGAGTTCGATCATATGTGTGCTTTGAAGTAAAAATTATGTTATTAATTAAACAAAAGGTCGAAGTGGGCAAAGCGAAAAACAGCTTCTTTATATATAGGCTCAATTACAATTGGGATTCTTTAGAGCACCAACTAAGGAATCATTTAGAACTTATTTATCGTTTTGGGGTCCTTTTCAGAAAGTTGTGTTCGTTTTTGTTGCAGCTCCTTTGGAACCAAAAATGGGTTCCAATGAAAACCCCAGTTTTTTCTGTGACATAATCAGTTTGTCATGAACATACAATCTCTCGTTTTAGATCATCCAGGAGACAAATTATGAGATCATAAATAAGTGAATGGGTCAAGAACTATTCTCCGGGTTTATTAGCTCCTTGTCCCATTAGACCATATATTATGACAAGTTACCCATCCTTTTCCTTTTTTTTCTGTTTTACGATACGTGGTTTTTCGACGATTTCACAGAATTGAAGGAACCGGCTAGGTGGTTCCGCTCGCGAATTTCTTTTCATGGGCATGCCGCTCGGCTCCCCTCGAATCCAACACATATGGCTGGATACATAGGTGTAAGCGGAACCGTATGGCTACGGCGGTAGGCTTCAAGCTAAGAAACAGCGATGGTTAATTAATGGATCGGCACGCGAGAGCCCAATGACATCGTCTCGTCTCGTACCAATTCCCGGCAAAGAGGGCTTCTTCATCTTCGTCTACTACTGACTACTTCACTATACTGTCTACGTCTCTACGAAACTCGCGGGCCCCTATTGTGGTGGGCCTGTTTTGTCCCGTCAGTCCCCGTGCGCAATGCGATATCTATGGTTTCTTTGGGCCTTGTGCTGCTGCCGGTGCGGTGTCCCGAAGCCGCCATTGCCATTCTGCTAGGGCACAAAATGCAGTCACAGGAAGACGCTGCCGCGCCGCGCAGTCCGCCTTCGAATCGGTCTGGATAGTCTATATCGGTGTGCCCGAGACATTATATTGGCCTTGTGTAGAAACGATTAGACGCATACGGCCACAGCCTCTAGAGAAAAATATGATTGGATAAAAGTGATATCATCAAAATTTATGATGACTTCTTGCCCAGCAGATCCTTTTATAGCTTCAATCTAATAGAATAAGTAATACCATTACATCTGTCAGATCGCAAATTTATCTACATTTTACTCCTATTCGAGCAGGGTGGAAAAGTCTACCTAGCAGAAGTTTTAAGTTGTTTTTGAGAGAATGTGGACGCAAACCATTTTAGTATAAAAACAAACCCTGTAAAATTCAATGTGTTGGTAAATGTCGATAAGAGGAATTTGCATCAACTATATGCTGACAATAGAATATCTTTATTATGGTAAGATTCTTGGTAACGGGTCGTTTTAAAACTACGTCACTCGGCCAATGGCTCGACTGGTTTTGTTTTCCATTGTTGACGTAATGTTGGAGGACTTAATGTAGAATATGACATCACACATGAAAAGACGACACGGAGAAAAATGGATGGTCAAAGATAGAAAGTTAAAAATTAGAAAATCAGTCCGTTCTTATACATGGTCGAAAGAGCCTTCCATAATTTGTTTTGCATAGAGAGACTCTCATTTTAGGACCTGTCTGATTGCTTTAAGAATATCAGACTCACCATCAAGGATAATCGAGGTTAAAGTGACCGTATTTGATATGCTCAAATGCATGATACTAATAGTGAGGTTGAGGACGGGGAGGGAGTCAGATTCAATATGTTTAGACTAAGATAGTCTTGAGTAATGAAACACATTGACTCATATATATTATATCACGCGCAATGTTGAAATTTCACATTTCTTTGGTTTCGAAGTTAGAGAGAAACTCATTGCTCAAATGCTGAACTGTCCTGCGAATTACAGGAAGAATGGTCACTATAATCAATGTATTCTTTCGGGATGGTCAATAAGATCATCTTATTTTCACTCTTTTCGCTTATTCGCGGAGGTGCATATAATCTGTCGCGGATGGCCAATATTTGCGTATAAACTATGCGCGTAAAACTTAACAGTCAGAGAGCGGTATCCACAATTCTCCCGTGCAGAAATCGCCAAGTTTGTTCCCGGTTTTTAATTTTGGTTTTAGGCCGGGGCCCCTAGTCTGGGCCTAGCTTGAATTTTGCAATGGCTCGAGCTTGGGCCCGGCTACAGTAAAGTTTGTAAAATTGACGACAGATAGCGTTGTTTTTAACCTGTTTTTTACTCTGAGAGTCGAAAGGCTTCGAGCAATCGCCAGTATCCCATACTCACGCGGGGAAATAATATTTTCACAATAAAATTGCACGTGACTTCTAACCTCAAATTGATAATATTTTTTCGCTGAGCTATAAAGTATAAATATATTGTTATTTATGTAATGATGTTTAAAACTTTTAGTTGTAAAACAAATATGACAAATAAGAATTGTAGCATACGTATCAGAAAAAAACCTACGGTATCTTCATTCGTACTCATTTTCAGATTTGTAGCATTTTTGATCAAAATTAATTAATTTTTAATAAAATCTTTGTTCATTTGAAAGCTTTGTAAATTAATAAATTTGAATAAAAAATAATTTTCCTTAATTTTGAGTTTTAATTAGGAAAATAGAGTGGCAAAGATTTGAAAATAAATTGGGGCCAAGCCTGGGCCAAGCTGGGCGATCTAGCCTGACAATTAATCCGGGCCTGGCTAGATTTGGCGTTTTATTCGAGCTTGGCTTAGGCTAGATCATCAGGCCAGGGCCTAGTTTTGTGAAGCCTGGGCCAAGTTTAGGCCATGACTAAATTTCTGCACTGGCTGGTATACTTTCGCATTGTGCATGCGCACAGTGGGAAAAATGTACATTTTTTTGGTTCAAAATATGATTCAAGGTGAACCGGTTGACCGATTTAGATGTTTTTTTTTAAATAATCGCTGGAGGAAATCAAATCTTTCTAGTCTCTCTTGAGGAGAAAAAAAAACAAAAACACGTTATTATGCCAAGTCATTGTTATAAATTCTCATAAGATTTAATAAAACTCGCTGATGAGGGCCACCATTATGTGCCGAAACGTTTGAAACAACTTAATTAGTTTCAATTCTCCTGAGCCTAAGGCCAACAACTTACATCAATATTTTCTATGAAAAAGTTTTTTTTAAGGCTGATAAAATTTCAAAAAAAGTTGTCGAACCTGATTTTTAATTTATTTTTTCAATTTTTTCATAAATAAATAAATATGACCAAAAAAATGGCAATTTTTTCTATTTGACGTTTCCAGTGTTCGTTAATATTAGGAAGATTGTTGTTATCGCCAACGTTTCATAGATTTAAATTATATAAAGATATTTCATCATGATACAATAAACAAAACAAAAATTTATTAGCAAAGTATTTGTTATATTACAAAAATTTGAATAAAAACAATATTTTAATGAAAACAATTTCTCTTAAGAGTATTCTTTTTAATAATATAAACAAATTTAATAAACAAAGGCTTTATTTGGACATTTATCAACGGAAAAACTCGTTTTTTTTAATGTCAGTCCTTTTAATTCGGTACTTTACGATAATTTAAGTAACATTCATAATTAGTTGATTAATGTTAAGTTTTTGGTAAACAAATTTAATTAAAAATGCATAATTTGGGCATTTGACGAAAAGATGAATGAAAATGAACAATACATTTAATAATTGTTATAAATAAATCAAAAATAAAAATAAATCAATAATTCGACTTTCAGCGTTAAAGTTCAATGGTGGCTGATCTGCATTTGTATGTCCCGACTTTTCATATGTCATAGAATTTTTTTTATAACAAATAATAAATGCATTTTAATTCATTCCTTGTTTTCAAGCCCTCGTGTGTTGAACAACTGTAAGTACTGAATGAAAAAAAACGAGTTTTTTCGTCGACAAATTCCCAAATAATAAAAATAATAAAATAAAAATAATGCATTTGTTTACTAAATTTGTTTAAAAAATCACAAAGTTGATAAACTAATTATGAATGTTGTTGAAATTAACATGAGGTTCTTATTTAAACGGACTGGCATCGAAAAAAAAACGAATTTTTCGTCAACAGATGCCCAAATAATGCATTTGTTTGGTAAATTTGTTTTAAAAAATGTAGCAAATAGTGATGAATGTTGCTCAAATTATCATGAAGTTCCCAATTAAATGTATTTGCTTATTAAATTTGTCAAAAAATCATAAAATATATTAAAAAATTATGAATTTGTTTTAATTATCATGAAGTTCTTAATTTAAAGAAATTTACGTTGAAAAAACGAATTTTTCTGACGACAAATGCCTAAATAATGCATTTGTTTATAATATTACGAAAAATATTCTTGAGAGAAATTGTTTTCATTAAAATTTTTGTTTAAAAGTTTTGTTTATTGTATCATGATAAAACATCTTTATATTATTTAAATCTATGAAACGTTATCGATTACAACAGTTTTCCTATTATTGACGAGCACCGGGAACGTTAAATAGAAAAAATTGCTATTTTTTTCGTCATATTTATTTTAACTAATTAAACTAATAATAAAAAAATAATAATAATAACTAATTAAACTAATTTTTAAACTAAATGAAAAATCATGCTCGAAAACTTTCTTTGAAATTTTATCAACCTTTAAAAAAACCTCCAAATCGGTCCACAGGTTCAGCCGGAATCGTATTTTGTACCAAAAAATGTATCTTCCCCACTGTAATGCGTCACGAAGCCATTTTTAGAGTGAGCTTATATCGTTAAACCTTCAGCGTCATATTTGCTGTTTTAAGGGATTAAGGACAAAGACTTCACTCGCAAAACTCAGCTATAAATTTCTCAGCACCATGTCATTTCTAACTGAAAACGTGCTAAAAATTTCATTCACTGATGGTGCAGAAAGTAACTAGATGTATGATATCGGTTTCTGAATTTTAAGTAATAAGAAATTCTTTAAGATGTGATGTATTTCATATTATATTTCAGGTTTAGTATAGGTTGAACTTAATTTTATAATTTTCCGTTTCTGATAAGAGAGGGACTGAAATAGTAGGTAGAAAAAGAACAACAAATATAGAAAATATAAGATAAGAAAATCGACCCTCATAGAATGGCAAGGTCGACTATCCGAAGAGATCATCTCGACGATGTTGATTAATTCAGCCCTGTGTGATGATCAAATCGGCCTTCGGTGATGATCAGTTCAGATCTCGATGATGGCTGAGTGTAAGGTAAGAGATAAGCAAATCGTCTCTCTGAGATGATCTATTTGAACCTCTTGTTTTAAACTCCTAGAGATATTCGCTTCAGCCATCTACACGGTAATAGAAATTGAGCTGTAGAAATACAGATAAAAATTAAGCTGAAAACGAACGAAGGAATTTAGAAAGATCCCTGGATCAGCGAAAATAAATATCTTTGACCATTTTCGATATACCAGAGATATGGTTTAGTCAAACCCCTAATAAGTATGTTATAATAGAAATATTAAGAATACGGGTCTGAAGGAATTTTCGGGAGAGCACCGGTGCATTATGGGAGCAGCGAAATAAAATGGCGACAGTATAATCGGGAGCAGTGACAGTTGAGATTTACTTTCGTCAATTAAACGCTTTTTACCACTTAAAATGTGCGCGAATATCAATATTAAATAGAATTTGTGTTTCGGTAATATTAATTTACGTGTGTTTCGATTTTAAGTGGTAATTTTGAATATTGAAATATCAAGAAACGTGAGAAAAACAACAAACTTGACCTCCAAATGCATTATACGGTTTTCAGGGAACTTCACTTTCTCGATACCAGGCGAAAAATTAGCTACTGTTCGAAAATGTCTGTCGAAAAAAATAAACTCTCGAAATTAGCAACTTTGTCAACATTACTGATTTACGAGAAAAAATGATATAAAGTGAATAATTTATTATTAATTTTAGATGTTAATTTTTTTGTCTACTGGTCTATATCAATATTATTAAAATATTGATAAATCTTAA
>JAAAKG020203257.1:0-48811 GCA_010014905.2 Druon quercuslanigerum
TTCTCCCTGACAATTTTCCAAAATCCTGAAATTTTAGCACAAATCTCAATAGGAATACATAGAATTAAAATATTAATAATTATATGCTGTTTATTTCTTTTTTTGATCCCGAAGGCTTCGGTATGGTAAGAAGAGTTGCCCTTTCAAATTTCATTAAAAAATCTGTGTTAGTTTTGAAGATATCGTGAGTTAAGTTTTGAAAAATGTATTAAAATTTTGACTCTCGGAGCTCGCATCTCTCGTTCTGTGACGTTATCCCCTCCCTTTCCTACTAGGCTGTGCTAGTCGACGCGCTCGTTCACTTCTGCTTTCCGTAGGTTCAATTTAGATAAACTGCTATTTCTTCCTTGAGTGAAAGATCCTTTTTTTATGGTCTAAAGTTAATCTTTTTTCATTGAAACATAAACTATGACACTCTCTTGTTGGAAATTTACCTCTTTAGGTTGAAAATTCATTTATTATGTTCAGAATTTAATTATTTTGTTGAAAATTTAAATATTTTGTTCAAAAGTCATCTTTCATAATAGAAGACTTTTTTATTTCAAATATATTAATAAATTTGAAAGTTTTAACTTTGTATCTGAAATACTGTTTTATTCTGTTTATAAAAGATTCTACATATGTTTCACATATTACAAGATTAAAATGCTGATATTTGAATATAAATTATCAAGGAAAATGAAAAATTAATCATGGAAAATTTAGGGAAATTTGAAAATGAAGTTCTCGGACACCCTGCCTAATTCTACTGTCAAAAACTAACAAAACATTTCGGGAAACTAAAAGTTACAAAAAGATATCTTTAAATTGGGAATTAACCGAGAATTTCAAATTGCTTCATCACTAAATACAGACGGCCTCAAAAGTATTTGTTCAAAAATGATTTTTTTCTTAAATCTGTTTTAGCTGCATTGCATTTATATTACGCTCGTTTTGTGAGTCACTTTCTTCATTCTGAGGGTTTAGTTCCAACCCGAGAGCCATTCAAGCAGCTTTTAGTCCAAGGGATGGTCAAAGGAATGTCTTTTAGATGTAAGGAAAGCGGAAAATATCTGAATCAAGCGGAGGTTGAAAAGGATGGTAAAGACTATGTCGTGAAGGAAACAAAACTGCCGGTCACGACTAAGTGGGAGAAAATGTCCAAGTCGAAATACAATGGTGTTGACCCTTCCGAAATGATCTCGGAATATAGTGCGGATACTATAAAATTATTAATACTTGGTGATGTTGCACCAACGTCTCACAGAAATTGGTCCAAGGAAAGTAAGTATTAATTTTATAGTGTTTCAAGTCTCTGGCAAAATTCAGCGTATTTAATTTTCATTTAAAAAGTGCCTTTTTGCAGCATTTCCTGGCATTCTAAACTGGCAACACAGGCTGTGGCTTTTAGTGAAAGATTTTATAGCAGTGCGGAAGTTATTAACTGAAGAAGAACTAAAAACGAAACCAGAGGGAAAAAAATTCAAGGAAGAAGATGACTACATGTTTGATAGTAGAAATTATTACATCAAGGGTGTTACTTTCAATATTGTTGAGTCCCAACAACTCAGTGTTGCTATGTCAAAAATGCAAGGACTTACAAATAGGTTTGTCTTAATGTTCTTTAAGTTCTAATTCAATATCTTAAGCTTTTCTACGTAAATTTGACAAATTACTCAAATCATCTCAAATCCCAAATTTAGACCCGATTTTTATTTATTTAATTTTTTATTCAGTTTACAAGAATTGTGAACAGCAATTCAAGCCATCAGAAAAAGAAATGATTTGAAAAAGCTTTTATTTGGTTAAATCAATTTTTTACATTCGTCGTCAGCAAAGAAATCGCTAATGATTCAATCGAGAAACTAAACCTGAATGATAAATCAATTCTGTTTTAGAAATTATTTTATCACACCATTTTTTTAAAATTATGTTTAAAATTGCTCTAAAAACAGGGTAAACCCGATTTTTCACAAAAAATAGGGAAATAAATTCGTTTAAATACGATTAATGTAGATACTAATACTGAATTCAAATTTAAGCGCTTACAAAATTATAAACATAATTTTTTAATTTTAAAGCGAAAAATAGTAACTTTATACAACAAAATTCATTTGCAACCAAATACTTCAATTTTCTATCAAAAAGAAGACCAATTTTCAAACAAGTAGATTGATTTTTTACAAATAAAAGACGAATTTCCAATAAGAGATGAATTTTCAACTAAAATTATTAATTTCCAACAAAAAAATGAATGTTTGAAAAAAGAATTGAACCTTAACCAGGTAGCTCGATTTTCAACCAAAAAAGATTATTTCATAAAGAAAAATGTAATAGTGGACTTTTCCACAAAAAGAGATGATTCAGTCAAGAAGGAAAAAACATTTTTACCAAATTCTTGAATTTTCAATTAAAAATGACCAATTTTCTCCCAACAAAGACCAAATTTCAGTACAGCCAGCAGTATATACCAAGAAGATTAATTTTCTTTAAAAAAATACGCATTTTTTACCCGACATGAATGTTCAACTAAAATGATGAATTAAAAAAAAAAATGAATTTTTAACTAAGGCGTTTAACTTCAGACAAGTACTTGAATTTTCTACCAATAAAGATGAATTCCTAATGGAAAATTTAGTTTTTTCATATTTTAACCAACAAAGATTTTTCAGTCAAGTAAGAAAAAAATGTTAACCAAATTGCTGATTTTTAAGCCAAAAAGAAGAATTTTCTACAAAACAGTTTAATTTTCAAGAAATAAGTTATTTTTGAACCAGAGTATATTTTTTTAGCGGGCAGCTAAAATTTTTTTGAACACTTAGAGCTTTAAACTGGTAAAAATAAATTACAAAAAAATTTAAAAAGTTTAAGAAAACAAAAGCAGAAAGCGTAGGTTCTTCAAATAGTAATTTTTGTGTTTTTGAAATTACTTCTTTCTAGCTCTTTAATCTTATTGAATTTTTTTCGATGTATTTGTATCACTAGAAAGCTCTAAAGTGTTCATCAGATTTGTCAAACCTACATAAACATAAATTTAAAACTATTATTAGAGGGCATTTTCGTTCAATATTCATGAGATATAAATATTATATAAAAAGTTTTTAATAATAAATTAAATCCCCTTTTTTGCATAAAATGCAGGCCATGTACCCAATCTGCAAAAACCTGAAGAAGTGGAATTATGAAGGAATTTGTATGTATTTCAAAAAACCTGGAAATGTCAGGGCATTTTTTTTAAGTCAGGGAATTTTTTGAGAGCGTGCTCAATATTTTTTTTAATTGCAATATAAAATCGAATAACAGTGAGTCTTAATTTTTAAAAGTAGCTGTATATAAGTTTATTCATAAGATTAATTTTAATTCTTCTCTTTGCTTGAATATTAATTGTTTAAATTAAAAATCAAATTATTTAATGTTTGGTTGAAAAAATATCTTTTAAATTGAAAATTCCTGTTTTTTCGTAGAAATTAATCTTCTTGATTAAAAACTCATCTTTTTGGTTTAAAATTCAAATATTAAAGTTAAAAATGCATCATTTTAGTCGTAAATTTATCACGTTGTTCGAAAATTGAACTATTTTAGGGTTTTTTCTTGGTTGGAAAATATATATTTTTTAAACTGAAGATGCAGCTTTTCAAGAGAATATTCCGCCATCTGAGTTGAGAGTTAATCTCTTTGGTTGAACATAATTTTTTGAAGTAAAGATTGATCTATTTAATTTTTTGTTCAAAATTTATCTTCTTTAATTAAAAATGCACGTATTTGCTTCAAAATTCATCTTTTTTGGTAATCTTTTTGGTAATCTTCTTGGTTGGAAATTCATCCCTTTTTTGTGAGAACTCAACTATTGCAGTTAAATATTCATGCTTTTAGTTGAAAATTCATCTTTTTGGTTTAAAATTCAACTAATTGAGTTAAAAATTCATCAGTTTGTTTCAAAATTAATTTTTTTAACTTAAAATTTAACAATTCCATTTTTTGTTGAAAATCGTCGTTTTTTGTAGAAAATTTATCTGATTGATTAAAGTTGAAGGTATTCCAGTTAAATCTTCTTTATTTTAGTTGAAAAATTATCTTTTTGGTTAAAAGTTACACTCTTGTCTTAAAAATTCATCATTAAAAATTCATCTAGTTGAGACTTGTCAATTTAGTTAAAAATTTATCACTTTGTTTGAAATTTTTTCTGGAAAATTAATTTTTTTAGCTTTTTTTTATCAAAATTCAACTATTGGATTTAGAATTCATGTATTTATTTGAAAAATCGTATTTGTGTATAAAATTATTCTTTTTGATCGAACATTCAAGTATTGTAGTTAAATATTCTTCATTTTAGTTGAAAATTCATCTTTTTGTTTGAAAATAAAACTAATTGGTTGAAAGTTAAACTATTTTGTAAAAAACTCATCTTTTTGATTTCAAATGTATATACACCATTTGAAGATTCATCCTTTTAGTTGAAAATTCATCAATTTCGTTGGATTTTTTTGTGTGGAAAATTAATTTTTTTAACTGAAAATTTAAGTATTTAATTCTTGGTTAAAAACTGTTTTTTTTTTGTAGAAAATTAATCATCTTGGATGAAAATTCAACTATATGGCTAACAAGTCAGCTATCTTGTTGAAGCTGCGATATTTTTACTTGAAACTTTAGGAACTTGAAGCGGTTGAAATTGAATTTAGTATAGTACACATA
Organism: Druon quercuslanigerum; assembly: GCA_010014905.2. Classification (NCBI taxonomy): domain Eukaryota; kingdom Metazoa; phylum Arthropoda; class Insecta; order Hymenoptera; family Cynipidae; genus Druon; species Druon quercuslanigerum. Next base: position 4,672 of record JAAAKG020203257.1, read on the forward strand.
CTAATTTTGCCTAAATATGCTCTGAATTTTAGGTTTAAGAAGATAAAATAAAAACTGGTTTTAATTATTATCCATATTCATGGACTTTAGAGCCAAATGCAAGAAATTATTGAAATAATCGATGTTGCTAATATATTTAAGATTATCTTGTAATATAATTTATCAAAGCTTTCTAAATTAAATATAAGATTTGAATTCGTAGAAATTGAAAAATATTATTAATAATAAATTCGCGACAATTAATACATATTCCAAGTCGATTGTTTAAAAAAAGGCGAAATAGTTTAATAGCTCCTTACAACGAAAAATTATACCTAGAAAAACCCGGAACTACTGAACTGCTGTGATACTTGAAATTGATCATCTAAAATCTCCAATTATGATATTATAACTTTATTCTTCAGCTTGCGCAAATCGTCCAAATTATGTGTGGGAAGAAGTCCAGAATTCGAAAGAGCATTAGCTACTCAAATAACTATGTTAGCACCACTAGCTCCACATTTCGCCTCAGAATTATGGGCAGGATTCTGCTCTGCTCCACATCGAGCCTCAAACGATAAAAATATAGAATGGGACAAGGATGTGTTGGAACAAAGCTGGCCTGAGATAGACATGAATTACAAAATGCGATTGCGTGTTTACGTAAGTAACTTTATTTTTTCTATTCTCATATATTTAAATTCAAGATTAATACAAAATATATTTAGAATTCTATAAGTTCTGTAGTACATTTTTTATTCAGTAAGTTTATCAGTCATTATCTTTGTCTTAATAGGTGAATAACACTGATCTCAAGTTCTTGGGAGTTCCTCGACAAGAATTGGAAAGCATGTCTGATGAACAAGCCCTCGAATTTGCGATGAAGGATCCGAAAGTTGGAAGTTTCTTGAAAGGCTGGAAAGTTGTTGACGTAAAGCTCCATGCGGAGCGAGGTTGCGATGGATACATGCGAATTACTACAAAGAAAGATAATCAGGAAATTTCACAAGAAAGTGCAGTATCATCCATATAATCATATGATTATGATTAAATAGCTGTGTAAATATTTTTTGAACGTAATTTATCGTGAAAGTTACATAGACTGATTTTTAAAATTAATTTTCTACATATTTATATTTTTTCCGCCAAATGTATCGTTAAATGAAATTTATATTTTCTTTGTTATAAATTTATCGTTTGCGAATTGAATACATTTGAATGCTCATTCGCTTTTAAATTTATACATATTTAAAAGCAGAAAGGCTATACTTTTTGTAAAAATGTTACGGAAATATAGTGAATAATAGGGGCATAAATTCATGTTAATAAAATGAATATAGGTACCATATTCCTAGGATTTCGAGACGAAATACATTCAATTGTCAACTAACTTAATCTCTCAAATCCAAAGAGAGGAATTTTCCACATAAAATATCATTTTTCATCAAGAAAGATGAATTTCCATTTGTTGATCTTTTGAGCAAAAGAGAATTTTAAAAAAATTGACTTTTTAACCAAATCGTCTAATTTTTAACCTATAAAAATGAATTAGCAACCCAAAAAGACAAATTTACAAAAAAAGAGTTAAACTTGAAAGTCAGAACAAATTTTCAGTCAGGAAAGGAAAAAATGCAACCGAGTTGTTGAATTTTCAAGTAAAAAATATGACTTTTCGAAAGAACAGTTGAATTTTCAACTAAAAAATATGAAATTTCTATATAAAAGTCGATTTTTAACCAAATAGTTAATTTACTGCCAAAATTGTGAAAGTTTTTAAGCAAACAGAAGAATTTTCTACAAATCAGTTGAATTTTTAACCTGAAATATGAATTTTCAACAAAAAGTTTTTTTTAATAAAATAGTTTTATTTTTTATTAAACTGTTGAAACTTGAAGCCAAAAAGATGAGTTTTCTAACAATCACTTAAATTTTTAACCCAAAAATCTGTATTTTTAATAAAAAAGTTAATTTTTCACCAAATACCCGAATGCTCGACCAAAAATGAAATAATTACATTATTAGTTAAAAATCTGAATTTCCAACCAAATAAAAAACGTATTTTCAGCCAATATGATAAATTATTAACCAAAAGAATGATTTTTTAACAATACAGTTGGATGCTCAACCAAAACAGAATTATTTTCACCCTAGCAGTTGCATTCTTAAATAAAAATGGTGAATTTAGAAACAAAAAAGGTAAATTTTCGACTAAGAATGATTTTTTATCAAAGAGGGAAGAAAAATTTCAACCGAAATATGAAACTTTCAGGCCAAAGAAACCGAAGTTTCTACAAAACAGTGGAATTTTCAAACAGAAAATATGAATTTAAACAAAAAGTTAAATCTCAATAGAATAGTTAAATTTTCTACAAAGAAAGACGAATTTTCAATAAAATAGTTGAATCTTCAACAAAAACAGATTAATTTTCAATCAAACACTTGCATTTTTAACCCAAAAATCCTAATTTTTAACATAAAAGTTCATTTTTTATCAAACACCTGCATTTTAAACCAAAAATGAAATAGTTAAATTATTAGGCAAAAACATTAATTTTCAACCAAGCAAAAAACAAGTTTTCAACCATAGCGATGAATCTTCAACCAAAAAAATGAATTTTCAACAACACAGTGGAATGCTCGACCAAAACAGATTAATTTTTAACCTAATATTTGCACTTTTGAATTAAAAACATAAATTTGTAAACCAAAAAGATGAATTTTCAACAAGAGTTGATAGTCGAACAAGAGTGATAGTCGAATTTTTATCAAAAAAAGATGAACTTTCAACTAAATAAGAAAATTTTGAATTCTCAAAATAATAATAGACTTGTCAATCAATTTTACAAAAAGTATGATACTGAGTCGATTATCAACGTGCGTCAAGTTTGCCGCGCGAGTAAATATTTTTCAACAAAAACTGAATTCTGATCTATCTTACTGTTGTTACTTGACTTTGAACGTTATTTATTGGTATTCTAATAATAAATTTTCAGCCTTATAAGGTTAGTGAACCACAATTAGTCTACCCTGTTGGATTATTTATCCCCAACTGACTGAAAATAATGATATTATAAGTCAATTATTTATTTTATTTTTGCCAGTACTTCATTTCAATCAACACTTTTTTAAATAAATAAATTTTAACAATCAAATCATCTACTTAATTCATAGAAGGAATAAAACGCCATCATTTAAAATCAAATCTTTTTTAACTACTTTTAAAGGTACTTTTACTGTAAATAAAAAAAAAATTAAGTTGAAGAAATGATTTTTATGTGCGCGCGAAGCTGCCACATTTTTTAAACTGTTATTTGATGAAAAAAAAAATAAAATAAAGCTAGGGTAATCAGCAATAACAGAATATTGGGCCTCCCTTCAGTAGCGATCCTCCTCATTTATAATTCTGTCTTGAAAATATTAAACAAGAAAATAAATATTAACCTTTAAAGCCTTTAAAAAACGTTTTACAATTCTTGAGATGAATAACATCTAAAGAATTATTACTGCTAGTTACTACGTACTCGTATAGCAAGTTTTAATTACTAAAATAAAAATTACCAGCACGTTATTTTTTATTGTTGAACTATATATAGGATGCGTAATATTAACCAGCAGATTGACGCAGTATTGTCTTCATGTATCTCTGGATCTACAATCTGCATTCTATATGCATCGGATTAGGTTTTTAGAACTGAAATTATAAATTATCGAAAATCCGATCCGATCCGATCGTAACGCGGATCGAATGTCGGTTTTACAACCTACCGATCGAATCGAAAAATTCGTTCCGATCGTGACACGGATCGAATGTCGGATTTTCGACATTCGATCGACGCGCCAATCGAATCGAAAAATTCAATCCGATCGCAACACGGATCGAATGTCGGATATTCGACATTCGATCGGTGGGTTGATCGAATCGAATGTGCAAACGATGAATGTAAGTTTCTTTTCTCTTCTCCGATTCCACGAGAAAAATGCTGCAAAAAGATCGTGCGGCAAGAATTGGGAATTGTTAAATCGGAAAAGTATGTAATTTCCCAAGATTTAAAAAAAAAATTTCAATTGTTTAAGCAATTGTAAGTTATTTGAACAATTATTTAATCCCAACAAATGTAAAACATAATCGTATTTTCTGATTAAAATGTAATTATGAGTAGTAAAGTTTTCTAAAAAACATTATGCAATTATTTAAACAATTATTTATGGTTTATTTTCAAAAATTCTGAAAATGGAACCAGAGATATCCTCCAGGTTCAACTTTCAGAACCGAGCCCTTACAACTGAGTTTTTTTTGTGTGGAGTTATACGTTGTATCTCAGTTTCGCGTCGAAAAAAATTGGTAGTTCTTCAAAAAGGTCGAGCGATCCTGAGTCACGCTGCACAATAATTTTTAAGGAACAAACAAATTTTCCAGGAAAAAATTTCAATAAAGTCCATTTGCTTAAATAATTAAAAATTAATTAACCAATGTAATAAATATTCCACTAGAATAATAGCAAAAATTTTTAGCAGAAAAAACGAATTTTCGAAAAAAATTGAAACAAATTTAATTTGTTTAAATAATTAAAAAATAACTAACCATGATAACAAATATTCGACTAGACCAATATTAATAATTTTAAGTAAAAAAAGACAAGAATATTGTTCAAAAGGTCCATTTCATGAGGAATTGACATTTTTTAAAGGGTATTTTTCAGGTACGCGCTGGGGTTTCTTAGGGGTGTCAAACCCATATGTCTGATACATGAAATTCTTCATTGGATAATTCTTTACAGACCCCCATACTTTTCCGTTACATTTTTTCAAAATCATACAAAATTATTCTAAAAACTCAAAAAAGTGATTTTCCCCATGCATTTTACATGGGAAACTTCAAGTCTAAACTAGCACCTGTGAAAATAAAAAAATAAAAATTAGGGAATCTCTTTTTTCGGATTTGGAATAAAATGGGTAGGAGGGAGGTATCCTCTATCATGCAAACAAATTTTACAATACATTTTTAAAACACTCTATTGTAGAATTGTTAAGCCAAAAAATACCAATTTTCTGCAACACAGTTAAATTTTTAACAAAATTTTATTTATAATCTAATTGTTGAATTTTTAAGCCAAAAAGGCGAGATTTCAACAAACGAGTTAAATTTTCAACAAAAAAAGTACATTTTCAACCAAATTCTTGTTTTATTTAAGCAAAAAATATGAATTTTCTACAAAATAAATATATTTTCAACCAAATACTTCAATTATCTACTCAATCTTTTTATTATAGAGCCAAAGATAAGGACACTTTACAAAATTGTTAGATTTTTAGACAAAAAAATTTGTTAGTCAAGGAAGAAAACAAAATTTAATCAAATTGCTGAATTTTCAAGCGACAAAGTCGAACTTTGAAGAAAACGGTGGAATTTTCAACTAAGAAATATGACTTTTTAACAAAACATTTGAATTCTCAATCAAATAATTTAATTTTAAACCAAATAATACAAATTTAACCAAAAAAATATAAACTTTAAACCAAAAATGTAATAGCAGACTTTTTAACCGAAAAGAATGAACTTTTAATAAAAACTATATTTTCTTACTGGGTTCTATTATTTTAGTTCGCATTGATGTAAAATAACGAGCCTGCGATAAATAAATATAAATTGTGATCATTCATAGACTCAAGAATGACATTTTAAATGATAATTTAAGTTTCATTTTAATATTTTTAATACATTAGGTTATAAAACTGGAAATTTTTGTAAAAACAAAATTTAATTTACCATTGCATACTTTTCACCTACGGACTATACACTACAATATACACTATACAGTATTATTCAAATTCAAGATTATTTTGTAATAATCTTGATGCCATGTAGTCAATTATACTACTGATACTGATATCAAGTTTTTGGAAGTTCCTCGAGAAGAATTGGAATGCATGTCCGATGATCAAGCCCTCCAATTATCGACGAATAATCAAACATTTGAAAGTTTTCTTAGAAGGCTGGAAGGTTGTTGACGTCAAACTCCATGCGAAGCGAGGCTGCAATGGATTTATGCTTATTATTACATAGAAAATAATCAGAAAATTTTACAAGAAAGTGCAGTATGATCTAATTAATCATATGATTATGATTAAATAGCTGTGTAAATATTTTTCAAACGTAACTCATCTTCAAAGTTAAATAGGTTCATTTTTTAAATTAATTTTATACATATTTTAATTTTTTTTTTTTTAGATTTATGCTCTTTTTTAAATGTATCCTACAATGAAATGTAGATTTCCTTTTTCAGCAATTTATTGCTTACGAATTGAATATACTTTTCTGCTCATTCAATTATAAAGTTACAAATATTATAATGCAGAAATCAATTTTTTTTAATGTTACGGAAATAAATCAAATTTATTATCTTTAATCAAGACATCACAGAATAAAATTTCTTAAATTGCATTTTCAGCAAAATAGTTAAATTTTTAACAAAAAAGATGAAAGTTTTCGAGCTAAAAAGTGTAATTATTCAAAAAAAATTTGTTTTTAAAACGAAAAAGATACATTTTCAACCAAAAAATAATTATTTTGAACTAACAAAATTATTAAATTCCACCAAACAGTCGCATTTACTACCGAATAGTTGAAGCTTCAAATAAAAAAAGACGAATTTATAACAAGAGAGATACATTTTCAAAGAAAGCTTAATCAGTCAGGAAAAAAAATCAAATAAATCTTTCTATTTTCAAACCTATAAGACAAATGTTCAAAAAAGCAGTTGAATTTTCTACCTCAAAGTATACATTGTCCTCATAAAAATTTTCAACCAAATAGTTTAATTTTCTAGCAAACTGTTGAAATTTCAACCCAAAAAGACAAATTTTCTACAAAACAGTTGAATTTTCAACCTGGAAAATATGAATGTTCAAGAAAATAGTTGAATACGCAACCAAAACAGATTAATTTTCAATCCAAAAAGACCAATTTTGAACAAAATATATGATTTTTGAATTTTTAATAAAAAAGATCAATATTTAATGAAAAAAGAAATAGTTAAGATATTCATTTTAGGCACAAAAAAAAAGAATTTTTTATCAAATTGATCAATCTTCAACCAAAAATTAATTTTTAACAAAACAGTTGAATCGCCAACCAAAATTTAAGTTGAGTGTCAAGGTAGTAGTTGCATTTTTGAATTAAAAAAACCTTTAATACACCAAAATACCCATTTTTAACTAAGAATGATTTTTTAGTCAATAAAGAACAAAAATTTCAACCGAATTGTGACATTTTCAAGCCAAAAAGGCGACGTTTCTACAAAACAGTCGATTTTTCAACCAGAAGATATGAATTTCTAAAAAAATGTTAATCTCAATAAAACAGTTTAATTTTCAATGACAAAAATACGATTTTTTTACAAAGTTGTTCAACTTGCAAACAAGTGTTTGAATTTTCAACCAAAAAATATGAATCCTTAACGATAAGTGTATCAATTTAAAATCAAAAGACTAGTTTTTAACAAAATGCGGAATTGAATCATCCACAAAAAACAGATTAATTTACACCAAACAGTTGCATTTTTAAACAAAAGGATGACATGTCTACCACAACATGAATTTTCAAGCCAAAAAGAAGAATTTTCACCCGTAAGAGTTGACTTTTTAACCAAAAAAAGATGTATTTGCAACCCAAAAATCCCAATTTGGAACATACCTCTGATTTTAACCTAATGGTTGAATTTTTAAATAAAAAATATTTATTTTCAAACCAAAAATAAACATTTTTAACTCAAGAGATGAATATTCAACCGGAGAAATACATTTTTTAATTAGTTGAATTTTTAACCAAAAGAGATGAATTCTCTACCAAAAGAAAAATCTTAAATCTGAAAGGTGTAGAATATTCTATCCAAAAAGAATTTAATTTTTTTAACAAAATATAAATTGCGAACAAAAAATGTAAAAGTTGACATTTCAACCAAAAAAGATTTTAAATGAAAAACAGTTGAATTTAACAAAACAAAAGAGGAATTTTCAACCAAACAGTTGCATTTTTACCCAAAAAAGATGAAATTTCTACCAAAAGATGAATTTTCAAGCGAAAAAGACCAATTTTTTATCAAAAACTTGAATATTCAACTGGAAAATATGAATCTTCAACGAAAAATTTAATTTTTAACCAAATAGTTCAGTCTTCAACCAATAAAATTAGTTTTTTTAACGAAGTAATGTAATAAGGTAGGTGAATCTTCAACAAAAAAATGAATTCTTAACAAAAAACGGAATACTTGAATTTTCAACTAAAAACGATCACTTTTCAGCTAAAAATGAAGTTGTATTTTCAACCAAAAAATATGCCTTTTTAATAAAATAGTTGTATTTTTAACAAAACAATTATATTTTCACCAAGAACAGAATGTTAGTCATTTTAATTAGAACGAATTAACTTTCAACGAAAAATAGATTGATTTTCTTATTCGGTTCTATTAATTTAATTCGCCTTTAAAAAAGAAACGAGACACAGGGGACGTTTCTTGAAAATATGGAGGAGAATTTCTTTAAAATAAAAGGGAAATGAAGGGAATAGAAGTAAGAATGTGAAGTCTGTTAATCCTGTTATTTGAATAATTGGGTAATTTAAATCTCACCTTTGATCAATTTCTCCGTTATATCCATTATGAGGTATACTCTCCAGAAACTGAATATAATCTGTAGGCAAATGGTTTTCTCGTGCTCCTTTCAGAATTACGTTTCTGTAAAGGTATATTTATGTAAAATGAAATTTAAATATTATTACAACGTAAATTTGTCAAGATAATACGTACAGATATTGTGGAGACGGCTGTCTTTCTTTGGGCAATAATTTTAGATTCACATGTTCCTCGGGATTATTGCATTGTTGATAAGATCGACAATTCAAAATTTGATCTTCCTGAGTTTTGACACTCACTGTAATAGGAAAATAGATATTATCTGCAACACCTTCTTGTTTATCCAAACTGGGCAGATTGGTGTTATCTATTTCCCAGACGACACCCCAAACATTGAAACCTTCTGTGGGAACTATAGTTGCACTCGCGCCTTTCCAACTTTTCGAGAAGGTGTTAAAATCAAGTCTGTAATTCTGTAAAAATTAAAAAATTTTAATAGCACGATTTCAGGAAATGCAATTTAAAAACCTTAATTTGAAAAAAAATAAATTAAAAAAGCTTAAAGCACTTTTAATACGAAATTCTTCAATTTTGAAAGTTTTCGCTTTAAAATATCCAATTTGAATCTTGTTTGGATAAAAAATTATTCAGTTTTGAAGGCTTAAAAGGACAAAAATAAATTTTAAGTTGTTAAAATTAAGTATGTAATCTTAAAATAATGTAAAATTAAATATCGCACAATTTTATGCACGTCAATTTCAACTTACAGTATAAAATTCTTCAATTTTGAAAGTTTACAGTTTTGAAATATCCAACCTTAACCATGTTTGGGTTACAAATTATTCAGTTTTGAAGGTTAAAATTAACAAAGAAAATTGTAGTGTTAAAATCAAGTTAAAATAAAAAATTCTACAATTTTGAACATTTTCAATTCGAAGATCGTCTAATTTGAACTATTTTTTAATTAAAAAGTACATATTCAGTTCTGAAGGCTTAAATGAATAGGAAGAAATTTTTAAGATGTTAAAATCAAACCGGCAATTTCAAAATAATTTAAAATTAAAAATAGTACAATTTAAGTTTTTCAATTTCAAAACTGTACAAGTTGAACACTTAAAAACAATATTCTTGAATTTCGAAGGATTTCAGTTTGGACAATTTTCAAATCCATAATTATTCAGTTTTAGGAGCAAAATTACTAGAAAAAATTTGCTAAGGTTTAAAAATCAAGGCTACAATTTACAAACATTATATAATTAAAAATATAACCCTTTTAAGCCCTACAATTCAAAATTGTTCAACTTTGAGCTCTCAAAATACAAAGTTCTTCAATTTGGAAAATATTCAGTTTGAAATGTTCAATTTGAATCATTTCAAAGATAACAGCTCGAAAAGAGCTCAAAAAAGGGAAAGTAGGGTCATTCTTCATAAAAAAGGAGAAACGTTAAGAAATAAGAAATGTGATTTTTAATAATTTCTGTCATTAAAGATTTTTTAAAATTCTTATGACCAAGAATATTTTTTATTTAAAAAAGTTCACCACTGATAATTAACATTTTGCCCTAGATTTGAGATTTTGGCTCGCTGAATCCGAATCCGGGGTCCAAATAACCCAGTTGGCTCATATTTTTTCGAAAATCGCAAAAATAGATGTAAAATCGAAGGAAACAGCGATATTTTAATGCCCGGTGGACTTAACAGCATATCTATATGTTTTTGGGGTCGCTCAACTTGAATCCGAATCTGGGGTCTAAATAACTCAGTTCGCTAATATTTTTGGCTTTTACCGCGAAATCGGATTAAGTAACCCAAAAAATAATAAAGGTATAGTAATTAAGTTCACTAGACATAAAGCATTCCATTTTTACCCAAAAAATACATCAAAAATCGCTGTTTTCGTCAATTTTACGTGTCTTTTTGCGTTTTCGAAAAAATATGAGGCAACTGTGTTATCTGGAACTCGTAATCATATTCAGCAACCCACAAAACATATAGACATGCTGATTAAGAACACTGGGCGAAATTTTTTTTTTTTTAAATATATAAGAAAAATCGGGGTTTTCGTCATTTTTACGTCTATTTTTGCATTTTTCGAAAAATATGAGCCAACTGGATTATTTGGCTCCCGGATTTGGATTCAGCGACCCCAAAAACATATATATGTGCTGGTGTAGTCCGCCAGGCAGACCACTTTTTTGTGTGCCGGTGTTATTATTATGCACCTTGAAACTATATTCTTCAAAATTCAAATGAGTCAAATAAACATTTGCTTATTTTTTAATGGTAAGAGTTACAAAAATGCAATTTAACTGCTAAAAATTAAATTAATAAAATTTATTTATATTTCAAAAAATTAAATTAATCATAGCAGATAATTGTATATCACTACGCGCAGTAGAATATTATAGTTTCGTATATGATTGATAATGTTATGCTGCGTAAAACAAATCATACAGTCCTTACTAATTTCAGAGAATTTCCCGCATAATTCAAATACTTTATTTTCAAATATCGTTTATTTAAAGAGAAAAAGGGTAAAAAGACTGAGAAAATGGAAAAGACCGTGATTCCTGCCATTTCTTGAATAAAAATTACTCCGTTTTGAAGGCTTTAATAAACACACAAAAAGGTTTAAGGTGATGAAATGAATTTGGTAATTGAAATTAAAATAAAATAAAAAATCACATAATTTTAAGCGATTCAATTTAAAAATTGTTCAACTTTGTCAACTTAAAAGATAAAATTTTACAATTTTAAAAGTTTTTCTAATTAAAAATTATTCAGTCTTGCAGGCGTTAGAGATCAGAAAAATTGCTTACGGTGTTAAAATGATAAGAAAAAATATTTTGAGGTGTGAAAAACAAGTCTTTAAATTTAAGGTAATTTAAAATTAAAGTTTGAACAATCTTAAGCGACTTTAATTCAAAAAGTGTACAAGTTTACGCACTTTAAATACGAAATTCTGCACTTTTGAAAGTTTTTAATTTGAAATGTTTAATTTGCACCATTTTTTAAGTTAAAATTATTCCGTTTTAGGCACTGAAGGTTTAAATTTAAAAGTTTAACCAGGAAAAAATCGTTTAAGGTCGTTGGAAACAGGACCCAACTTCAAAAATGAATTGCCTCATTCTACTTCATAAATATCTACTATATTTAGATATTTTTAGATAATTATGGCCTATTCCTGTTTTGAATCAAATCTGAATTTAGATTGAGAATTGGCCAATTTCAGAAGTTTTTGTGTTAAACGTTTTTTTTTAATCCAGCTTGTGCCTAAAAAACAGAAAATATTGAAATTAGCCATTTTATTGGGCCAAATCGGCCCAAATCATTCTCTCAAAAATTAGTATGTAACGAAAATCTCGAAAACATTGTCGTCGCTTTTTCTCAATGCCGATTGAGTAATTTAAAAAAATCGAAGAAAAGAATTTTGCCAAATTCACACCCATATTACGAATTAAGTTTCAGTTAGAGGGCAGACACAGAGAATGTCACATTTGTGTACATAATTAAACTGACAAAAATGTAAGATTTTTAATGCAAAATTGACTGATTCAACCACATCCAGAAACATTCAGTAGAACAGAATTTTGTATTTGACATGAGCGAAGTAACTATATTGTCAAAGTCAAACATTAATCACAAAATGTATTTTTACAAAAAGTAAAAATTACCATTTTCAACATTTTCATTTGCATTATTAAATCTGAAATAGGAACTATTTTGGAAAAACAAAGAGAAGAGATAAAAATTGCTCAAAAATCTCTGTCTGGACGTTTGGAATTTGGTTTTAATTGAATTTTCTTCGCAAAAAATTTTATTAATTTCAAACCTACTGATATTAAATTGTTTAGTTAATGAGCTCTGTAAATTAAGTAACTTGCTAAAACCTCAAATTTGTAAATTCTCGTTATTTTGACATATTCAAAGCTTAAAAATGCTAAACTTTTGAATAATTTATTTGCCATTCAATCAGTAAGTGTACGATTAATGTAATTTTTTAGTAAGAAAATGAAATTGATGAAATATTTCAAAACCCAAATTTATCGGGTATCGAACAATCAAATTTAGAATAACAAGGTTGCTACACCTAGGAAATTAATAATGCTAATGCAAACAAAATTGTTTCTAAAAATATTTTTAACACTTTTAGTGACAAGAGTAATACAGAATTTTATAAGGGGCCATCGACAAATTACGTAATACATATGTGAAATGAATGAATTTTTAACCAAACAGTTAGTTTTCAACTCAAGAAGATAAATTTTGAATAAAAATGGAAGAATTAAATTCCCAGTTAAAATAATTGTTTTCAGCAAAAAAAGGAATTTTCCACGAGAAGTATAATAGTTGATATTTCCAACAAAAAATATTTTAATTTTCAATGCAAAAAACGAATTTCCTAACCAGAAAGAGGAATTTTCAACAAACGGGTTGAATTCTTTAATCAACAAAATTAATTTTTTAATAAATAGTTTGATTTCCAACACAAAAGATACGTTTTCTACCAAAAAAGACAACAAAATACATGAATTTCTGATAAAATAGATAATTTTCAATAAAATAGTCAACTTTTTCAACCAAACAGATGAATTTGAAACAAAAAAGTAATTGTATACCAAAAAATCAACAAAGTAGTTGAATTTTGACAAAAAGTTTGAACTAAAAAAGTATTTCAGTCAATATTTACGAACAGCGCAAATCTTGAAAATTTAACCAAACAGTTAGTTATATTAGGAGAAAAATCGTGAGACCGAAATAAAATTAACAGAATGATTCGAGCAAGAACTGGCTAAAATACCCTTTAAATTCTAGATTTTTCAGTTTTTCTTCCTAGGAGGTATTTATGTTGATAAATTTGGAAAACCTGTCAAGTTTTAAAGTGAAATTTGTTATATTACATGAACAATATGTAAAGAGAAGCTCAATTTTTGAATAGAACTAGCAAAAATGAACCGTTTGCGCCAACTGAAAAGATGAACTTTCTAGTAAAAGAGGCAAGTTTTCCAAAAAATAGTGAAAGATTTAACTAAATAGTAAAATATGCAAGGCAAAAGACCGAAAGATCCGAAAGATAAATCTTCAACAAAAAAGGATGATTTTTCTACCATCAAAGATGAAATTTCAATCCAAAAGGATGAATTTTTAGCAAAATAGTTAAATTTTTCACTATGATTATGAATCATCAATAAAATTTTTTTGAAACTAGTTCAACTTTAATTCAAATAACAGACTATTCAACCAAAAAAGGTCAATTCTCGGCGAAACATGTAACAGTTGATATTTCAACCAAACAATTGCATTTTTAAACATAAAGGATAAATTTTCAACGAAGAAGATTAAATTTATACCAAGAAAGACGAATTTTTAACAAAATTAATAAGTTTTCAACCAAAAAATTGAACTTACAACTAAAAAAGTATAAGTTTTTAACCAAAAAGTTCCATTTTCAGCTAGAAAATATAAATGTTTGATCAAAAATGGAATATCATAATTGTCAGTTTAAAAATTTATTTTCAAATAAACATGAAACGAATTCACATGAAAATACATAGTTCAATTTTCAAGCAGAGATGAACTTTCAACTATTTAAAAATGAATTTTTAACAAAGTAGATGAACTTTTGATTAAAAAGGTGACTTTTTCATAAAATAGTTGAACTTTTAGCAAAATAATTAAATTTTCAATCAAGTAATAGAATTTGTGAGTAATCGAGATTAATTCCGAACCTTTTAATCCCCCCCCCCCCCCAGGTATCATAGTTTCTCGTTTATTGAAAGTACCGCCCGGCTACTTTTTCTTTTAGGACTATGCTAAAAAATAAACAGAGATTTCTTGTAAAGAAAAGGTAATTTGTGCGCACATGGCACACACAATGCTCTGGTTAGGGGTCGTACCCAAATGCCGTTGACACTTTGAAGGGCGGGTGGGGGGGTCGATCAAAATCTACGGAAAGTAACGCTAGGGTATATCGAAAGTTTACACGTGTCAACGCAAGGGGACCGGGGGGTCGAAATATCTAAAAAATTATCAACGGCATTTGGGTACGAACCCTTATATAAATAAGATTTAATTCTAGTATTTATGGAGTAAAATGGGGTAATTCAATGTTGAGGTTAGGTCCAGCAGTGTTAACGCCCTTAAGACTAAATTAAATTTCGTGGAAGAGTTACCTTTAGTTGAGCAGTAGTTTTCTTGACTGCTGTTGGATTGTTTATATGAATCCTTTTCGAAAACAAATTACTGCCATATGAAAAATATAAGAATGTGTTTGACATGTTGAAGTTTGAAGTTTACACTGGAACTGCAATGTTTAAAAAATTTTTAAGATATATCAGGATATATTCTGGATATATATTATAAACATGTACGAAAAAATTAACTACACACATATCTACTTATATAAGGTATTTTGATAAAATTTAAAATGAATTATATATCTATATATATATATATATAAAATTTCTCATCTTTTTGCTGCGCAGTCAACACTTGATTTTGGAATAAGCATGATTTTTCTCTTTCTTTTGTCATAACCTAATAAAATGTAATTTCAGTTAAATTTCTTAGCTTTTCTTACTATTAGTATAATTTTTCGTAAAAATAAAGCCCTAAGCCTAGTTGACGAAATGAGCCATGAATGTGCATGAATGAGCTGGTTCCAGCAAAAGGAGGAGTTATTCTTCTGGAAATGTCCGTATATAACGTTAGCAGTTCGTTTTTGTTTTGTTAAAAGTGCAATTAATTTAAAAGCTTAAAATTAATTTTCATTACATGAGCTCTTTAAATGTAAATACCTGTGTGTTGTTTTATCCTTTTCAAAGTTAAAAATTCCACTTCCTTAATCTGAATTTCGATGGTTATTGTTTTTTACTAAGAAATATTAAAAATATACAATTTGTGTACTGAAATTTCAACGTTCAAGAATTTTGATACTATTTCGCATTTGAAAAAATATAATTTATAATTTTGAATAATCCTGTTTGGATTATAAATACATATAAGAAAACACACTTGTTCACTTATTATAATCGCAGTAAATTTCTGTTTAGTAATCAAGTCTACCGCGTGAGGGCTAACTATATAAAAGTTTATTTATCACTTCTCGGGGTTTTTACTTCCTAACTTTAAAAATATGAACAATTTAAAAGTCCATTTTGAAACAAATTTTTTAATATTTATTTATAAACAATAAATAATCAATAATGATTTATTGTAAGAGTCTTATGTAAATAACTATTGTGAATTGAAAACGTTCCAATTCAAACTATTTTCATTTTATTAAAATTTCCGAAGAAATATTCTTGATTTCTCCAGATTTAGAGAAAAATATACTCTCTTTGAATATTAAAAATATTAAAAATATACGCGCTCGAATATTGAAAATTGGAAAACTTTAGAATTTGAATAATTTTAAATTCAAAGCGATTCAAATTTGTCAATTTGCAATTAAAAAGTAAATAGAATCTTCAAAGTTAAAGCTTCTAAAAATTCTAGAATTTAAAATTTTTAATACATAAAAAAATTATAAATTAACATTAGAGCTTTAATATTTGAATTTGAAACTACATCGTTGTATGCATGCAAAACAATAATTCTTAAATTAGGGTCTTAAGACTAAATCACCAAAAATAATTAATTTTCAAATCATGCAACACGAGTTTTAAAATTCTATCATTTTAATCTAAAGTTCAAAATTAATAACAGAAAAAGTCGCGAAACAAAAACACGCCAAAACATGCTTCAATGTCCGGAATTGTCCGGAAATTTTTTATTTCTTAATTTGAAACTACATCGCTGTGTGCATGCAAAAAAATAATTCTTAATTTAGGATCTTGAAACTAAATCGCCAAAAATAATTAATTTTCAAATTATGCATCACGGTTTTTAAAATTGTATCATTTCAATATAAATTTCAAAATTAATAACTTCAATGTGAATAAAATGAATGAACTGTGGATTATTAAATGCATATAATTTACTCAAAACAAAAAATTGGTATATTCAAAGAAATTAGAATTTTTAGATTAAAGAAAATCAATTTCTCAATCTTAAATTTTGTAGACGTTGAAAAACGAATGTAAAATCTTTTACTCAGAAACTACAAGAAGTCGAGAATTAAAAAAATGAACGTAACCAATATCAATAATTATCAAGTTAAAAGTTTGGAGGATCCCGAATCAACAAGATGTAATTGTGAAAGTTTAGACCCAATTGAGAATATTGCATTAGAATTTAGGTACATATCTTATAATTCAATAACAATTCTTAAAAGTTGTTTGTTGAATAGTTATGAAAATTGAATGAATATTTTAATATCAAGTCTTTACTTAATAATTAATTAGTATTTAACTTATTTCTAGTCCCAATAATTATGTAGAATGTGCATCTCATTTGAAAGAAATTTGTAATTCTTCCAATGATGAATCCGAATCTGAGAAAAATAAAAAAGAACGTATGGAAGAGGTATTGAAGCCAAAAGAATCGAAAGTTAATCCTATAATGGAATTTCTTAAAAACCGAGGTAAAAAAATGCATATAAAAATAAAAAAACTCTATTATGATATAAAAAAGATAAGAGAAAAAGTTACCTTTTAACAGGAAATTTTCCAATCTCATCAATACGACAACACTTTCCGAAAAGAGAAGAAGTTTATACATACGATCTATTACCACTTCCATTTCTTCAAAATTTGAAATCATGTGCCCTTCACCAAAATTCATTAAAAAACAAAGATAATTACAAATCCTGGCAAGAATTCATGCAAAGGCTTCCAGAGTCTCAAAATGAAATAATTTCGAGACCAGATGATAAGTAAATTTAAAATCGCAGTAAAAGTCTCTCGCAAAATTATTTTAAAACATAGATTAAATGAATTACAATATATTTTTTACCAGATACTGGCGATGGAAAAATTATCGAAAATACATACCAGAAGAAAGGACTCATTTCCGCAAAACTATGCCAATAGGACCGAAATTGGATCAATTTGGCCGTCCACCTGTACCTGTAGAAGAACTGAATAAATTCCGCGTTTCGAGGGAAAATACACTAAAACCTCAGAGATTTGAAACTTTCCTTCGAAAAGGAGATGGCCATAAGCATTTAATAAAGATAAATAAATAATAGAAAAATGTAAATTATACAAATTGGGACAGTGCTCTCCCCTCTCTAGATTTAAAAAAAACCAAATTGTCAGAATTTACTTTCTAGTTTTTTTCTGAAAATTTAAACAATGTCCCCCTCCCCCTTGTTAGGGTCCTTAAGTATCACCCCCCCCCCCGCACAACACAGTATAACGTAATTTTTGCCGACTACATTTTTTTCATAAATTCAGGGGATTTTCACTTTACATCAAAACCAGTTGAATTGAAGAAGACGAATTTTTAACCAAATACTTGAAGCCTCAACAAAGAAAGATTTTTCAATCAATAAAGAAAAAAAATGCATCCAAGATGTAAAGTTTTCATACATGAAAATTAATTTTCGACTAGTAGAGAAGAATTTCCAATAAAATACAAATATTTTAAACCAAAAAGTTGCTTTTTCACGCAAGATGATTTTTTTACTAAAAAAAAAGATGTTTTAACCAAATATATACATTTCTAACCAAATAGTTGATTTTTAAACCAAGAAGATTAATTTTCTGCCGAAAAAGATAATTTTCAATCAGATTTCTTGAATTTTCAATCAAATATTTGAATTAATATTTAAAAAAATTAAATTTTAATAAAAAAATCTTTTAACAAAATTGAATTTTTTACCAAAGATCTGAATTGTATACCAAACTGTTGAATCTCTTGGACAAAAAGACCATTTTTCTATAAAAAAAACAGTTGAATTTTAAACTCAAAAATATTAAATTGGAATAAAAAAGTTAATTTTTAATCAAATTGTTAAATCTTAAGCTAAAAAAATCGTTTTTAACTCAAAAAAGAAATTTGCAACAAAATACATAAAGATTTAACCAAACAGTTGGATTTTTATTCAAAAAGATTAGTTTTGTACAAAAAAAGAAGAATGTTCAATAACATACATCAATTTTAAACCAAATAGTGGAACTTTAAAACTAAGAAACCAAAAATTTAAAAGTGAAATTTTCATCTAATTGTTTAGATGAAATTTTTTAGATGAATTAAAAATTTTTTAAAAATCGAATGTTCCACAAAACGTTGAAATTTTCTACAAAACTGTTGAATTTTCAAAGCAAAAAGACGACTTTTTGTATACAAAACAGCTGAATTTTCGATTTAAAAAAGTTAATTTTCAATCAAATAGTACAATTTTAAGATAAGAAATTCGTTTTTGACCCAAAAAAGAAATGTTCAACAAGACTCATTAATTTTTAACCGAATAGTTGATTTTCTAACCAAAAAGACTAGTTTTCTATCAAATAAGTAAGAATTTTCAACAAACTACATACATTTTCAATCAAATAGTGGAATTACTAAACTAAAAAAATCAATTTTTAACAAAAAATGAAAGTTAAATTTTAATTTAGCAAAATAACATTTTTTTAAATAGTTCAACTTTCAACCAAAAAAATTAATTTTCAACCAAAAATAACGAAATCTCAACCAAATAGTTGAATTTTTATTCTATACAATAAATTTCTTTTCGACTAAAAATAGAATAGCTATTCTATTTTAATTGAGAAATATTCATTTTCAATTTTAAATCGTGAGTTTTTTTACAAAACAGTTGAAATTTCAAACTGAAAATGTAAGTTTTTAAAATAATAAAAAATGAATTTACCACCAAATAGTTGAATTTTCTACAAAAATGTTGAATTTTCCAGTAAAAAAGACGAATTTTTGACACAAAAACATGAATTTATTACAAAAATTATACCCGATGTAAGACAGCATAGAACAATTGTTGCTCTAGACACGTGAAGACTTTACACAATTTATACCATGACTTCAAATATGCACGTTCTTTCAGGATTTTTCATGAATGTGAAGTAAGTAAAGCAAATAAATCACGTAAATTACACAATTAATACATATAATTAACGTTTTAAAAACGCATACAAGTACCAGGACTTCTACATTCTTTTTCATTAAAGAACATTAAATATAAAATGTGTTTTAAAGAAATTCTACACTTTTAATAAAAAGGTCCGTTATGTTCCTTACTAAACATTTACATTTTTCATATTTAGTTTACCATAATACGACCGTTCATACTCCTTTTTATATATTTATCATTAATTGAATATTAATTATTTATCTTGTGTTAAACAATATAATTTTATAGAAAAAGGGGACAAGATAAATTCACGCTTTTCAAAATTAAGATACAAAAAGGCACTGTCATTCTGTTAATATTCCACACTAGTCCTTCGTGATGTTCCATTTTCTAAGTTTCAGTGACACTCAAAACTCTTATTTCTGATTTCACTTTACTTCAGCAATTATCCGAATTTATAACCTGCATAAACTCTGCGGAACATGTCGCGACAATTTATCTTAACGTTCAGTTTTGCACAGAGTAAAAATGCGCCAGATAATTTTCTGTGCAAGCTGTAAATTTCTTCTGGAGGTGGACAAAGTCTGTAAGACAGTATTTTTGGAACAAGCTTCTGTATCCTGTAAAGGGATATAAAAATATTTCGTTTCAAATCTAGAAAGAGATGGAATACGTGTTTCTTAATTCACTTACGAAAAAAATAATTTTTAATTACCTTCTGGTGACATCTTGGCCTCCAAAATCAAAGTACTCGTTATCTTTGCTAAAAACTTGACCGAGAATCATCACTGCATCCACATGAGTTTCCTCCATAATCTTGTTAAAAAAAGTATCATCAATCGTGTATTTTTTTATTTTTAGGAAAAATAATTTTTAATGTAAAGTACAAATTATGAATAACTATTTATTTTTTAAGTTTTGTTTCTGCCATGTTTATATAAATATACTTTTCCTAAGATTGTTGAGAAAATTCAAAAATATTTTTGGAGATAAATAAAATACAGTTCTTTTATTCAAAAAATACGACTTTTCAGCAAAGTAATTGAATTCGCAAACCAAAAAAGATACATTTTTACCAGTTGTATTTTTAACCACAAAATATGCATTTTCAACGAAATAGTCACATTTTTAATCGAAGAGCAAAATTTTCAATTGAAATTATGAATCCTTGGCCAAAAAACTGAGTTTTTAACTAAGCAGTTGAACCCAGGACCAAAAAAGACGGCATTTTTTCCAAAAGAGACGAATTTTTTACAAAAAACAATACAAAAATACAATTTTCAGAAGTAGTTCAATTTTTAACCAAGTAGTTGGAGTTTGAACTAAAAAATATTTATTTTCAACCTCAAAGGATAAATTTTCAAAGCAATAGTTGAATTTGCTACCAAAAAAGATTTTTCAGTAAAAAAAAATCACTCAAATTACACATAATTTGAGGGAAAAATAATTTGCAATACAAAATGAAATTTTCGAATAAATATTTATTTTTTAAGTTAACTTTTTCACTTTTTTTGAGGTTATATAAATATTAAATATAGATATCTTGGACTTTTAGAAGTTTGGAAGAAATTAAAAAATATTTAAATTTCCAAATACATTTTTGACTGACTCGAATTATTCTTAAACTTTTGATAAAAATATTTCGTAATAAAAATTTCCCGCAGATCTTGCAGATTTTTTTCGAAATTTTTCGAAATCTTTTAAAATGTTTTAATATATTTTTAAAATTTATTTAAAAATAAATTTTTCAAAATAAAGTTTTAATCTTTTTAAAACTTTTGAAACCTTTAAAATTATTCGGTTTTATCCAAATTTTCTTTTAAATTCTGCAAAATTAAAAAAAAAATTCCCTTATGGTGTCGGAATCAGAAGCCAACCTTAAAATTGAATTCTCTCATTTTACTTCATACACAGTAGAATAATATTTTTTATAATTAGGGCCTCTTCTTTTTTTGAATATAATCTTTATTTAGCATGAAAAATTGAATAATTCCTATAATCCAGGTTCCAACCGAATTCCAACGCCCTTAAAATCTTCGATACTCTGTGTCGAACATTTTTGAAATCTTATCAAGCTTTAAATTAATTTTTAATCTTCTCAAAACTGCTAATATCTCTTAAACTTATTCTAATTTTTATAAACATGTTGTAATCCTGCACTTTTTTCGAAATTTATAGGAAATCTTTCGAATGATTTTAGATTTTCTTCAATCTTCTCTAAAAATTAATGTTTCAAAATAAAAAATCAGGTCAAAGTTTCCCATTAACTTTAAGAAAGTTGGTTAATTCATTGGAAAACCTTTAAAAGTTGATTCATTTTTTAATCTTTTAAAGATTTGAAGTATCTTCAAATCTTTTTAAAACTTCCAGATTTTTTTTCGAGATATTTTTAAATCTTAAAAAGTTAAAACTAATCTTTTAATATTAAACCTATATCATTTAAAATTTTCCCACAAATCTTAATGTCGGTACATATAAGACTTTTGTCCATAATTATAGTTTTCTCATCTCTTGAAGAGTCTGAAAATGTTTCCAAATTATAGTGTGGCACAAAATATTAAGAACAACAGAATTGTTTCCTAATATTCAAAAATCACTCAGAATAAAATTTTTTTATTTTTTTATTAATAATTTGTAGGAAAATTTTCAAATCCACTTTATCGCGAAATAAAATGAATCATTCCCTTCTTGTTCCCCCTTTGTTCGTCACTTCTTTCAATATTTTGAAATTATTTCTTTACTGATTTTCTGCAAATAGATAAAACTAATGATTTTTCTAGAATCGCGAAAACATTATTAGAAATTCTTTATATGAAAATCATTACAGGCCTATATTGAATTTCCTATATTATTGTTCATAAAAGTATAACAAAAAACTGTTAAACATACAAAATGTACACAAAATATGAATTGCGTTCTACTTTTGTAATTTCAGGCCTCATTAAAAAATTTAATTCTTTTAATAATTAAATTACTTTACCTTTGATTCATATCCTGTTAAGAATCCCATGTCGCGGGAAAGAGTCAAAACTTTTTCTCTGTCTCCTTCACTAGCTCCGTTGATCACTTCTATGTATTTATCCATAAACGATTTTTCGTAACTTCTACATGCACCGAAATCAAGCAAAATTAACTGAAATAAAATTAAAGAAATTCTAAAATTCATGCCTAATTGAGTAAAATTATTTGGTACTTCAAATATTTGAACCACGCACTTTTTTCGTCTCAGTTTCGTAGAAAAAATTGGACCAGTTCGGATCTGTTTGCATGTAGCGAAACACGAAAAGTTCCTTCAAACATAGTTCCATTATCATTCTGCATATATGTTCCCGCGTTTGTAAGTCCATTTCTACACATTTATCTACTGGAATACCTTCTACCAATTCACTAGTAAACACTTGCTGCGTACTTAGCTCGTCTAGAAATAATTATTACATTCCTATATTCGCATTCCACATTTTAATCGCACATATTTTTTTAACTGGTCAAGACTTCTCAGCCTGAAATGCTATTCAAATAGGTGAAAAAAAGTGATTTTTCAAGAAAATAGGGGATTAAATTGTTTAAAATAAAATGCATATACAAGTGCAACATTGAATTCAATATTAAAGAACCTTTAAATTCCTAATACTTCAAGTTGAATTAATCAACAAAACAGTTGGATTTAAAAACAAACAGGATAAATTTTCTACCCAAAAATGAATTTTTAACGAAATAGTTAGATTTTCGAAAAAAGAAATTTTCAACGAACCAACTGCATTTACAACGAAAAAGTTAAACTTTCAGTTGAAAAAAACGAATTTTCAACCAAAAACATAATTTTCTAGAAAACAGTTAAATTATCAACCTCAAAATGTGAATTTCAACAATAATATATCATTTTTAACCAAAAAAGATGAGTGTTCAAGCGAATGATCGGATTTTCAAACAAAAAGATTCAAGTTTAACCAAAAACGGCTACATTCTTAACCAACTAGTTGAATTTTTAAGCGGAAGGAAAATTTGTGATAAAACAGTTGAACTATAGTAACAAAAAAGTTTATTTTCAATCAAGAAAGGTGAATTATAAAAAAAAACTTATTTTCTACCATAAAAGATGATAATAAAAATGATTAAAATTCAATTATTTTCAACAAAAAATATGAATTTTTTACCAATGAAAGATAAATTTTCAAAAGTTAAATTTTGAACCACAAAGGATCACTTTTTCACAAAATATTTGATTTTTCAAAAAATAGTTTTTTCTATAAATATAAATATATAGAATAAATCATTTGTTTAAAAAATTATAATAATATATAATATTATTATCTTATTGGGTTCTATTAATTTACTTCGAATTTAAACGAAAAAAAATAGACGAAGGGGAAGTTCCTTAAAAAACAGGGTGCATAAAGAGGAATTCTTAAAAAAAAAGGAGGAAAGAGGGTAATAAGGGAAAGAGTGTATATTCTGCTGGTTAGTGAAAAATAAATAAATTTTTTCAGGAAAATAGAGGAATAAATTATCTTAAATAAAATTATTATATCGGTGCCATTTTGAAATAAATATGAAACGCATTAAATTCCTAAGATTTTAATCAAAAGAGATGAATTTTCAAACAAATAGATGAACTTTCAATCTAGAGACGAATTTGTGAGACAAAACATTTGCAAATTCAAACAAATCGTTGAATTTTCATGCCAAAAGACGATTTTTTAAAGAAGAGAGTTGAATTATAAGCATAAAAATGTGAATTTTCAACACTTTATAATTTTCCAACAAAGAAGATAAATTTTAAACTAAACAGTTGTATTAAATAAAAATTTAAACATAAAGTTGCATTTCAGCCAAATAGTTAAACTTTCAATCAAAAGAGACAAATTTTCAACAAAATACAGTTTCATCAAGTAAAAAATACGAATTTTTCAGGAGAGAGTTGAACTGCTTACCTGAAAAGCTTAATTCTCAACAATAAAATGTTTTAAACCGAAAAGATCAATTTACAACCAAATAGTTGAATTTTTAAACAAAAGAAACATCATTTTCAACAAAACAGTTGCATTCACAACCAAATAATTACATTTTAAATAAAAAAACGAATTTTTTCCAAAAAGTTGAACTTTTAATTAAAAAAGACAGTTTAGGTGATCAGGTTAAATTACCAACTTGAAAGTGAAGATTTTTAACGATAAAATATTATTTTCAACCAAGAAAAATTAATTTTTAACCGATTTCGACCAAAAATAGTTTCATTCTCAACCAAGAAGTTGAATTTTGAAGTCAAGAAGACGCATTTTTTAGAAGCAGTTGCATTTTTAACAAAAAATTTCGTTTTCAACCAAGAAACACGACTTTTTTACCCGAAAAAATAACTGTCAACAAAATAGTTTTTCAATCAATCAGTTGCATTTACAAACAAATAGTTCAATTTTCAATAAAAAAAACGAATGTTTATCCGAATAGTTGAACTTCAGGCTGAATTATCAAACTGAAAAAGAAATTTTTTTGAATAAAAAAATAGTTGACACAAAATAGTTGAATTTTCAACTGTTGAAAATTTAAGAGAAATAATAATGTAAAATATACGTATTTTGATAGAAAATTTTTAAGAAAATAGTTGAATCCTCAAACAAAACAGATTCATTTTTAACTAAGCAGTTGTATTTTTAATTTAAAAAAATGTCATTTCTACCCAAAGAAATTTTTAGTCAATAACGAAAAAAATGTCATCAAAATTTTATAAACTTCTACCAAATAGTTACATTTTTAAACTAGAAAATATCAATTTTAACCTAAAATGGAATATTTAAATTTTCAATTAAAAATTAATTTTCAATTAAAAAAAAAAACTAATTTTATCAAATTATTGAATTTTCAAGCCAAAAAGACGAATTTACTACAACACATTTGAATTTTTAACTGCTGCAAATTAAAGAAAAATGAAAGAATTTTAAAAAAGAATTAAATTTTTAATCAACACAAAAAGAAAATTGCAAATTAAGTTTTCAGCAGTTGAAATTTCAAAAGTTAAATTCAAAAAAACGAATGACTTTTTCAACAAAATAGTTAAACATTTAAACAAAAAGAATAAACTTCTAACGAAAAACAGTTGAATTTTCTTATTGGGTTTTATCAATTCAGTTCGTATTTAAGAGAGAAAAAAAAAAGAAAACGAAAAAGAGGAATTCCTTAAAAAGAGTGGAATAGGGGGAAGAATGTGCAGTATGCTAGTCAGAGAAAAATGAGTAAATTAAAATTCCTCACCTATTACTGCGGGAGCATAATAATCTGAATACGGTTCAATAAGTTTCTTGTATTTTTTAGCACATTCAGCTTCCCTCAGGTAATCGACTTCCCAAGAAAGTTCTCGTTTCGCTACTTCGACCACGTTATCTATAAACATACCTTCGGGAAACATATTCCACACCTAAAAAAATATCAACATCAGTAGACTATATTTAAATATATACATACACACACACACATAAATATTTATAATTAGCAGAATTATACAATCAGTTGTTATACAATTTTTTTAAGTGTTGGAAATGAACTTCAGTGTATATTTAAAATATTATGCTTCAGTCTATAAATTATAAAAATTCCTATTTATTTATCGAAGGTTTCATAGACTCATCAAAACTAAATTATTTTGTTGAAATTTCAAAATTTTGGTTGAAAATTTATCTTTTTGACTTGGAAACTCAACATTCTGATTTACATTTTTTTATTTCTTAAGTAATACATTTTTTTGTTAAAAATTAAACTATTTTGTTTAAATTGCTTCGAAGATTCATGTATTTCTGTCGAACTTTTACCTTTCTCTCAAAAACACAGCTGTTCGTTTAAAAAAATTTTAAATGTAACTATTTTGTAAAAATATAATCTGTTTTAGATGAGGATTTAAGTCCTTTTTGGAAAATTCGTTTTCAATTGGTTAAATCCATCGGTTTGAAAAAAATTTGTTTGTTGAAATTTTAGCTATTACACTTTCTTTTTGAAATTCATCTTATTAGGTTGAAAATCCAATTCCTTGGTTGAAAGTCTAACTACATTAAGAAGAGTTCCATTTTTCGTTAAAGATACATAATTTTAGTTGAAATTTACAAAAAAAAATGTATTTATCTTACAGAAAATTGATCTATTCTACTGAAAATTCACTTTTTTTATTCAAAACTCTTATTCTCAGGTTGATTGGCCAAAAATCATTATTTCTTAAATTGAAAATTAATTCTCCTAAATGAAAATATATTTGCTACATTTTTATTAAAAATTGACCCTTTTTAGTTTAAAAACTCAATTATTTAATTCAAAATTTTTAGAATCGAAAAAAATATAAACTAAAAATTAATCAAATACAATACGGCCTGACATTAAATTCATTGCTCAAATTATTTATTGAAAATTATTCAAAATTCTTATTCTCAGGTTGATTTGCCAAAAATCATTATTTCTTAAATTGAAAATTAATTCTCCTAAATGAGAATATATTTGCTATATTTTTGATTAAAAATTGACCCTTTTTAGTTTAAAAACTCAATTATTTAATTCAAAATTTTTAGAAACGAAAAAATGATAAACTAAAAATTAATCAAATACAATACGGCCTGACATTAAATTCATTGCTCAAATTATTTATTGAAAATTATTTAATTCTTTGTTTAAAAATTGATGTATTTCGTTGAAAGTTCGTCTTTTTGGTAGAAAATTAATCTCCTTGGTTAAAAATGCAACTATTTGTTCAAAAGTTTATGTATTTTGTTGCAAATGCAACCATTTTTTATTTAAAGTGAACATTTTTTCCGGGTTAAAACATCAGCTATTACATGTTTTGAGGATTAATCTTTTTTCGTAGAAAATTCAACAACTAGTAGGTTGAAAGTTGAATTAATTTGTTAATTTATAACAAATATTGAGATTTTATCACCCCCCGCCCCAAAGTCTAAAGCTATATTTTGGCAAAATCAGTAATTTCCAAAATTTTCTGGTATGTTTTGATTCGTTGAAATAGCGAGAATATTATTTTAGCTAATTATCAAAGAAATTCAAAAATATTTTTCAAACAACAGTAAAGAAATAGTGTCATCAGCTCAAAAAAGGTGTCAAATAGTGTAAATAGTGTTTTGTTTTTAAAGCCTGTAAATTTTAATATTGGTCGTTAAACAGGAACTTAAACTGGGATTTATTTTTTATTTACTTTCTTAAATTGTAACTTTACCTTCATCACACCAACCAAGTTTTCAATATCACTCTCAATACCTCGTGCAACACCCGGATATTGAATTTTAATAGCTACCGGCTCTCCACTCAGAAGAGTAGCATGATGTACTTGACCTGAGAATTAAAGATTAATTTTTTTTACTCAAAACTTGTTGTCAAACTTTTCATATAAAATTACAAACCGATCGAGGCAGCAGCGAAAGGTTTTTCGTCAAAAGTTGATAATTTACTTCTCCAATCGTGGCCTAATTCACTCGCCATTACTTTCTAAAATAGATCATACAATTTTTAATATAATTTTAATTAGCCTTAGAAATTTAAAATTACTTTAAGGATCGTTCCTTAATTCCAATTGAAAACTTACCTCGACTTGCCACTTAGGCATAAAGTCTGCACTTTGTCTTACACGTTCGAAAGCTTTTTGTAACTCAGGACTGATAATGCTGTTGTCTTGAATGCTGAGGATTTGTCCAATTTTTAAAGCAGCTCCTAATAAATGAATAAATGTACATATAAATAAATTAATTTACAATCGAAAAATATAAATTTTTAACCCAAAATATAATAGTTACATTTTCAGTACAAAATTATCTTTTACGCACAAAAAATAAATTTTCAACAGAATCCTTAAATATCGAACTAAAGAGATAAATTTTAAGCTACACTGAATAATTTTTAATAAGAAACAATAAAATTTTAAGAAAGGAATTCAACTTTGAACTAAATAGTTGAATTTCCAATTAAACAAGATGAATTATCAACGAAAAACGTAATACAGTTGATATTTCAACCAAAAATTTATTTTACTTTAAAATAGAAAACAGTTTAATTAAATCACCAATCAGATGCAGTTTTAATTAAAATGATGAAATTAGTCACAACGACTAATACGCTACAAATACTTGAGTGAAAATTTAAAGAATTTAAAAAAAATTGAATTAAAAACCAAATTTAACCAAGCAGATGATTTTTCTACCAAAATAATAAAATTTTTAACAAAAAAAGACAAATTTTCAACAAAACGGACGTATTTTCATGCCAAGAAGAACAATTCGGTATAAAATAGTTGAATATTCAACCTAAAAATATGAATTTGTGAAAAAGAGATCATTTTAAACTAAATAGTTAAGGTATTAACTAAAAACGATATTACCAAGCAAAAATACAATTAATGAATTTTTTAATTCAAAAAATGAGTTTTAAAACGTTCATAATAAAAAGTTAAATTCTCAGTCAAAGAGATGAATTTTCTATCAGATTAATTTTCAACTAAAATTATAAATCTATAAAAAGCAGTTGAACTCTCAACTAAAAATTATAATTTTTTAGAAATGACAAATTTTTAAGAAAATACATGAATTTTGAACTAAATGGGTAAAATTTGAACTAAAAATAGAGTAGCTTTAGTAGCTTTAAAAGTAAAGCGATAAATTATAAACTGAACTGATGAATCTTTAACAAGAGAAATGCATTTTTAAGAATGTAGTTGAATTAAAAATGTTTAAAAACAAATTCTCAACGTCAAATATAATAGTTGATATTTCAACATAAAAAGATTATAAGCTTAAATAAATAAAAGAGATGAATTCAGTCAAAAGAAAAGAAATTTCCAACAAAAAAGCTGAATCATCAAAGAAAACAGATTAGTTTTAAATCGAACAGACAAATTTTCTACCATAGTAATGTAATTTGAACCGAAAAATAGGAGTTTGCAAAAAAAAAACATTTAAGTTTTTAAGCCAAAAGGGGGATTTTCTATAAAACAGTTGAATTAAAAAAAGTTAATTTCCAACCAAGAAAGATTTTCGGTCAAAATAGGAAAAGAATTCAACCAAATTTTTGAATTTCCACACCAAAAAGGCGAATTCTTTACAAAACAAATCAGAGTTTTAAACAAAAATATGAACATTCAAAAAAAAAGTTAATTTTTTACAAAAGACTTAAAAATGAAAAAGAATGAATTTTCATCCAAAAATAGTGTTATTTTTTTATTACGCTATATTAATTCAGTTCGCACACAAGCGAAGAAACAAGAAAAAAGGGGAAATTCTTTAAAATAAGGGAAAAATATGAACTGCTTAAAAAAGGAGGAAAGAATCGGATAGAGGAAAAGTGTGACGTCTGATAGTTATTACAAAATCAAGCAAAATTTGATTTTCGAATTTAGGAAGATAACTTATATTTGAATTTTACCTCTTACTTTACACAATGTTGAAACGATTCTCTCAGCATTGGCTTTTGTAAGAAACATACTGTCAAGAGTTTGTCCCACACTTTGATCTTTCATTCCAAATGTTCTACGAGTATATTCTGCCAAAGTTCCAAAACCAAGACCGACTCCAAGTGTTCCAAAACTTACCATCCTTTGTAATCTACTGGATGGAACCTTTCGTTCTCTAGCGTTTGACGAAAGCTTTTAAATCAGTTATCAACAATTAATAATTAATAATTCCTTAGTGAAAGTTGAATAAGAAATAAATTACTTACTGTTTGTCTCGGTTTGATTGAAGGTTTAATATTAGGCTTTGCAGAATTTTCAGAATCGTCTGGAATTTCTTCTGCTTTTAGATTAAGATTCTTCTGCGTTTCTTTTTCATCATCAACTTTCCGATCATCTACTGAAGGTGCTTTTTGTTGAATCTTTTTCTCATGTTCGAGTTCTAATTTTCTTAAAATTTTCTTATCTTTATCCGACAGTTCTATTTTTGGAACTACTTTATCGAGTTTAGCTATTTTTTCAATCTTCTCCTTCACACTAGAATATTTCTTTGGTTTACTCGCAACAGCGTCTTTTTCTTCAACTTTAGTTGAACTTTGAACGGCTTCTACTTTTGTCTTACACTTTTTATCATTTTCAATCGGAATTTCTTTTGGGTCCTTAGCCGGGTCAAAGACTTTTAATTTTTTTCCTGTGAAGTTCGCTTCGTAGTTGATTGGAGCGCCCAAGAAATCACTCGTTTTGACTTTTGCGTATTGAGTGAAACCTTTTTCCACCACTAAAATTCTATCGAGGAGGTCTCTCGTTTCTTTAGCTACTGATTCCTTGAAAAATATTAAGATTTATAAAGAAAAATTTAAAAAAAGAAAGAAAAATTACAATATTACACATGATTTCCAATTAAAATTTAAATGGTTTTCTTATTTCAAGATATTAGTATCCTCTTCTTTCTGGGATTAGTTATTTTTTCAATGAAAACTGGAAACTTACGGGGACCTTACTTGGATCTATACTACTTAATTTCCGTTTCAAGTTTTTGAGATTTTCTTCCGCTCCTGATACCAAACTGGAGTTTTTCAGTGAATGTTTTACACAATTTTCTTGCTGTTTTATAATCGCATTAATCACCAACCTCGCACCACGAAGTGTAGCTATTACATCGGACCAACGACCCGCCATGGCTAAAACAATTACATAATTAAAATTACTTTAGCAAATAATTTTTAAAGCAATTGACAACATTCGAAAATTCTCTCAAAACAGGGGAAACAGGGTGATTTTCACGAAAATAGGGGAATAGTTTTTCAACCTTTTCAAATACAAAAATTAATGTTAAAGCATTTGGATGTACAGCAAATATTTCAATGCTTAACCACATCGACCAATATCATTTTTCAATTAAATGGTCAAGTCTCAAACAAAAAGTTTAAAATTCAACCAGAAACAGTTGCATTTTTAACGATTTTTTAACCAAACAATTAAAATTTTAAACAGCAATTTTTGACCAAATAGTTCATTTTTGAACCTATAAAGTTATTTTTCAACTAAATGATCGAATTAAGAAAAGAAAAACATTAAACTTCAACTAAAAACAGTTAAATTTTAAACAAAATAGTGGATTCCTCAACCAAAACAGATTAGTTCTGAACCAAATATTAGTATCTTTAATGAAAAGATAAAATATAATTCAATTTTATACTAAATAGATAAATTTTCAACTAATAAAATTAATGTTTAGCAAATTAGTTTAACTTTGAACCAAAAAGATTAATTTTTTACTAAATAAAAATTCAATTTCTACAACAACAAAAAAGAATTTTTAAGAGAGTTATTTATTTTTTAACCAAATAGTTAAATTATCAACTAAATAAGATCAATTTTCAATCAAAATGGAGCAGGTAAATTTCCGGTTAAGAAATTAACTCCTAATAAAAAAACAACGAATTTTCAATAAAATAGGAAAATCTTCAACCATAAAAAATGAAATTTTCAATAAAATGGTTTAACTTTCAATCAAACGATAAATTTTAAAACCAAAATAGTATAATAAAATTTTCAGATCAAACAATTAATTATCAACTAAAAAAAAACTGTCAAACGAATAGTTAAATCTTCAACCTAAAAGCTAAAGTTTATATTAATAAAATTATATTTAAAAAAAACTTTGTTTGCACAAGCTTTCTATCAGGTTAGTTGAATTTCCAACTCAGAAGATTAATTTTCTTTTAAAATACGAGTTTAAAAAAATGCAGATATAAATGAATTGTCAACTAAAAATGGTACATTTTCTACCAAACAGGACTAATTTTAAACAAAATTAATCAACATGAATTTTTAACAGCAAAAAATTAATTTGCAACAAAGTAATTGCATCATCACGTAAAACCAAGTAGTTACAATAGTATTTTTAATAAAAAAATAACATGTTTACCAAAAGAGATGAATTTTCAAACACATTCTGATCGCACTCCGCTCGTTTCGCTCACAAGTTTGAGCGCGCCTATGGTGCGCGGGTGTTGGTTCTCGCGCTTCGCGCTCGATAATGTATTTACGTGTTTCGCACTCGAATCTGTCCCTCAAATTGTATATCATTTCCATAAATATATATTTTTACAATGCATAACATGAATTGGTATTAAAACAGTCGTAGTTTAATTGTCTCGTTTAA
Organism: Druon quercuslanigerum; assembly: GCA_010014905.2. Lineage (NCBI taxonomy): Eukaryota > Metazoa > Arthropoda > Insecta > Hymenoptera > Cynipidae > Druon > Druon quercuslanigerum. The sequence continues at coordinate 37,341 of JAAAKG020203257.1, forward strand.
AGCAACGCGCATTCTTTAAAAAAAACTTTTGTTATTGAAAAAATCTAATTTTTGGATTTACCATTATTTTTTATGCTGTCAAAATTTGAATTTTCTTTTTTTTCAAGAAAAGTCAAAAAGTTTTTATTATAATCTTGTAGGGCATTCAAAAATCTATGTTTTTATTCTCTTGACTTTTTTCATATCTTGAGCTATTTGGTTTAAAATGTTCATTTTCGTGTTTTCTGAAATTTTGTAAATGCTATAACTCTGATCATTTTTGGTTTTGTAAAAAAGGCATCAGGATAAATTGTTCGACTTTTTGAATATTATGAATATCCGTACAGAGAATTTTTGTATCAAAGGGCAATCTAATAGATTAATTTTTTCAAAATTTATCGTGGAAACAACCAGACAGACATACATACATACATACATACATACATACATACATACATACATACATACATACATACAGACATAAACATTCGTAAAAACCTGTTTTTCGGATTCAGGGGGTCATAAACGTGGACATTTGAGAAAAACTGGGGGGGGGGGGGGGTCAAATTTTACACAAATCTAATACCTTCTCTTATGAGAATGTAAAAAGATAAATTTTCAGCAAGAGTTTAATTTTCAACCAAAAAAGATTCGATAGTCAAATAAGGAAAATAATTTAAACTAAATTGCTGAATTTTCAAGCTAAAATGGCGAATTCTCTACAAAATAGTTCGATTTTTAAACTAAAAATAGAATAGTTAACGTTTTAGAATAAACATATTAATTTCCAGCTAAAAATAATAATTTGAAAAACATTAAATCTTTAACTAAAGAAAAATAAATAAATAATAAAATAAATAAATCTTGAAATAATCAAATTTTTAACAAGGAGATTAATTTCTACGAAAAATAGATACATTTTCAACAAAATACATGATTTTTTAACGAAAAAGTTGATATATAAACTAAAAACGGTACACTTTAAATTTTTTATTTTTAACCAAAAGAAATATAAGATTTTTTTAAAAATAGTTAAATCTTTCACATTAAAAAAATTAATTTTTAACAAAGTAGTTCAACTTTCAACCAATTAGTTAAATTTTCTACCAAAAAATACAAATTTTTAACAAAATTTATTATTTTTCCAACAAATAGTTAAAATTTCAACAAAATATTAGAATTTTGAACAAAAACAGATGAATCTTTAACTAAAAATATAATTGTACCCTTTTTAATTGAAAATAATTTAATTTCAAGGGAAAATAGTTGGATTATCTTATTAGAAAAAAGAATAAAGAAAAACAAAAAAAGGAAGTTTCTTGAAAAAAGGGAAAATAGAGAAATTCTTTTAAAAAAGAGAAAAAGAAGAAAGACTGTGAAGTAGGGCAGTCCACAAATTCATTGAAATTTTGTTTTCAAATTTTCATGCATATTACCCGGAAATTTGTTCGAATTCACAAAACATAAATCAGTTTTTTTTTGTATAAAAAAATTATATTTAGAGTTTAACACGTATTTCCCATGAGAAAAAATACGGTTTTGTAAATTTGATTCAAAATCAACAATATTAGCTGAATTGAGTTGAAACTCTACATTTTTCTTCACAATTAGCCATGGAATACAAATAAAATAATAATTTTTATATATCACCCCCAAAATTCCGTTTTACAGGGATCCAAAAAAATCCCGTAATTGATAAAAAGGGCTTTGCGAGTTTTTGGCGCTAATTATGATTCTTTTTGCAATTTTTTAAATGCAAATTGTTTCTAATACACAATACACTACTTTATACTGATAATCAAATATTTTCATAAATTGTTAAAACAATTTATTATTGTATTAAGCAATTTTCTCTTAGAATAGATAGAAAGTCTATAGGTTTTTTCAAAAAAATTTTAGTTCATTCATTTTAACATACATAATTGTTTATATAATCAATTATTATTTTTGAATAATTCTCTGAAATTTTCAACTATTTGTCCACTTTTCACTTGGAGTGAGTTAATATTTAATTTAATTAGCAAAAGTAATTGTTTAAGCAAATGAGTATTGTTTATAGCTATCTTATTCTATATTAATACTAGATAGTTGCAGCGTTTTCTGATATTTTTAACTTTTGTCTACTTTTCAATTAGAGCGAATTAATAAATAATATATAATAGTACAATAATAATCGAGGAAACGACTGACAATTAAAGTCATCAAAACAAACGTACTTCAACTACAAAACACATTCATTCTTAAAGGCAAATAAAGTATAAGATCATTTTCTCACCTTTAATTTTCCTATTTTTCGTGACTCAGAAGACTACCATCATGTCAAAATTTCGTAATAATGAAAGACAGCATTATTTATTCGCTAGGAAATATAACTCTGGTCCTTGAGATTATGTAAGTGAGGTTATGTATCGGCACCGGAAACACGAGGTATATTCGGGAATTCTGAGATGTATCACGAGTTTTATTATACGCACTTTATTATCATAATAGAATTAAGATTTTTAGTTATCTGCTCAATTTATTATATTCTAATAACAAACAATAAAACTGATGCTATTGCCGAGGTTATGATGCGAGTGCGCATAACTGTTTTCAATTTTCATTAAAAATGACGCAATTTCGAAGAGTTTTAATGTAATACAAACATTAGGTAATCAACTGAATATGTATATTTGATCTTATCACCCTCATTTTAGGGAAACGTTCAGAATTGTAACTTCATTTATCAAATTAGTTGATCGACTCAGATCACTTAAAAAGTTCACGTGGATATTTCGCGATTATTTTCGACTGATGTAGCAGACGACAAATTAGCGGTTGATCGCAGTAAACGTCAACTTTAGAACGTTTCGCAATAGAATAATTATAAACTTTTAAAATTCCGATCATTGTTACTTTTTGTGCAAAACAAATGATTTTATTATTATGTCTTAATAAAATCGTATAATAAAAATTAAGAAAACTGTTGATTGTATAAAATTGGAGTCGGAAATGCGTTTCTGTAGTGGATAATTATTAGTTGATAAAATTTGGTTCGGCAGTTTAGCATTTTTTATTTTGGATTTTATCTTCGTTAATATGAGTAATATTTTGAAAGTTTATAAAAGATTGTTGGCGAAGTTTCCACTGGGCATGCAAGCTGCACAAGCAGGTAATTTTCAATTTCTTCCTGTTTTTATATAAATCGAAAATGGTACTTAATCCCCTAAGAAACAGTATTGTTGAAAAAAGTATTATACAGGCCCTTTAGACGATTCTCTTATATTTTTTTGTATTATAGGAATATATAATTATATAGAATATAGGATGAATTGCAGGAAAATAATATATAAATTAAATAATAATGAACACTTATTGAAATAATTATTTCAATTTTTTAATATTAATTTCTATAATTATTTTTTTCCCTTTTTTCATTAGGAATTGTTTGAAACGTTGCAGTGCAGAAGTAGATAACCAATATTTTAGCCTAAAATGAGCTTTTTGCTTAAAAAATTATAAAATTTTTTAAAATCATGTTTTGTTAAAAGGATTTGTTCGAAATCTCATTTTTAATGTAGTAATAAAATTACTAGTAGTTTTCAAAAACAGATAACTAACTCTCTGTATGCATGTCTCCTATCTTATTTTTTACTTTGAGGGCCTAACCACTTACGTTTTTTTAAACGGTTTTCGTGACCAAATTCCTCTTCCAATAAAATTCCTATGTAAAATCATAAATCTTCATTTTCTACAAAAATCCACTTTTATCAGTGTTTTCACTTAACCATATGCCTTGCGATCAAAAATTATATTTCTTAAAATTATTATTGTTTATTTATAAACAAACGTATACCTTTTTTCTTTTTATAGAACTTTCAGCAAACAACCTTCTGTTACAGTGCAATACCGTCAAAATAAATCTTTTATTTTTCCTGAAGAGAATAATTGTCCTGTATGAAAACTTTTTTATTCTTGTTCAGCCTCCTCATATCTTGGGACCAAATTTTTATTATTTTATTTTTTAAATTTAAAAATAGATTTTTAGTCGCTATCTAAAGACGATATTCAAAAAAACATTTAATTGGAACCTCCAAATTCTTGAATGATTTACTCGGAATTGGTTAATTTTTTTTCAAACTCACTTTCTCCCAAATTTAGCAACTCAATATCTCGAGAGTAGGTTGTTTTTTAAACTAAAAATTAAAGTTTTTTTGTTGTTGAAAATTTATGTATTTTGTTCAAACAATTGTCTTTTTTGTAAAAAATTAATTTTTTTCTTTGAAAATGTATTACTTACGCTGAAAAATCAAAAGCTGCGGTAAAAAAATCTGCTTTGTAGAAAATTCAGTTAAAAAGTCATTTTTTGGTTGAGCAATTGAACTGTTTTGGTACTATTTTATTTAAAGTAAATGTAACTGTTTTGTTGAAAATTTGTTTTTTGCAATTTTTAAATTGATAATTAAACTACGTAGTTAAATATTCATTTTTGTCGTTGAAGATTTTTTTTTCACTTTAAAATGGTTTGGTTAAAGATTTAAATATTTTCTTCGAAATCGATATTTTGGTTAAGAATAAAGTTTTTTGGACTAAAGATTTAACTATTTCATTTTTTGCGAAAATTTGTCTTTCATAGTTGAAACTTTACGTATTTTGTTAATGTTTCGTTTTTTTTTTAGGTAGAAAATTAAGAATGGCGGTATTGAAATTTGTCGTCTTTTTTTGATAGAATGTCAGTCTTCCTGATAGAAAATTCATTTAAAAATTTTTTTTTTTGTTGCAAATGAATTTTTTTAACTAAAAATTTATCCATTCCATTCTTGTTTCAAAAATGATCTTCTTTAGTTAGAAACTCATGTATTTTGTTCAAAAATTTGTCTCTTACGGAAGTAAATTATTTTTCTTCGTTAAAAATGCATTATTTTGACTGAAAATTCAGCTATATTGTTAAAAATTCGTTTTTTTGTTTGTTAAAATTTGATTTTTCCACTAAAAGTTGGACTATATTCCATTTTCAGTTAAAATTCTTCTTAGTTGAAAATTTCACTTTTTCGTTGAAAGTTGAACTCTTTCGTTAAATATTCACTTTTTTCGAACTTTAAGATTTTTTATTTAAGTTTAAAATGATTTGGTTAAAAATTTACCTAATTTCTGAAAAATTGGCTTTTCGATTGAAAATTATTCTTTTTTTAAAAGTGGAAATTTAACTATTTCATTTTTTTGCGAAAAATTGTCTTTCTTAGTTGAAAATGTATGTGTTTTGTTTACATTTAGTTTTATTCGGAAAATTAAGAGTTTTGCATGCAAATTTATCTGCTTGGTTAAAATCTGATATATTTGGTATAAAATTCAATTATTTGATTAAAAATTCGTCTTTTGCGGTAAATTCGTCTTTTGCAACTAAAAACTAAACTTCCATTTTTGTTTAAAAATGAATCTTCTTTTTTTTGTCTTTTTCAGTAGTAAATTAATTTTCTCGGTTGAAATTCAACAGCTCCGTTAAAAAGTAATTTTTTGGTCGAGAATTCAACTATTATTTTCTTACAAGTTTTTTTACGGTTGATAATTATTTTTTTCATTGAAAATGTAACTATTCCATCTTTCGAATAAAAAATTATCTTTTGTAATTGAAAATTTAAGTATGTGGTTGTAAATGTATGTATTTTGTTGACAATTTTTTTCTTATAAATTTGGTTGTATATAATTATTATCAACTATTTGTTTAAAAGTTCATATATTTTGTTGGAAGTTTAACAATTTTGTTAAAAAGTAATCCTTTTTGATTGAAAATTGAATATGGGTCTAGTTTATGCAGAGTAATCGACCATAATTTTATTCAATCTAGTATAATCTTGAAGATTATACTAGATTATATATTATATTCTGTAATACAGAATCAGGAGTATTCATGAGTAATCCACAGTAATTCTGTATATAGAGTTAATTCCTCATCGATAAAAATGATATATACAATTTATAATACAGGCATTTTTATGAAAAAAAACTTTGATTTGCTAGGTGCATTAATGGCAGTAGGAGATCAAATAGCACAGCATTTAGTTGAGAAAAGAAGTTTTAAAAATCTGGATTTTGGAAGGACTGCACAATTTGCTGGAATAGGCTTCTTCCTTGTTGTAAGAATCAATTTTCTCTAAGTAATTATTATACAACAATATTATTAATATTATTTTCCTGAAACTTTGGATATTATTTTTCAAATAAGGATAAAAACTGTAATTAAATACTTTTTTATGTCTGATAATATTACAGCTTCTTTTTGATTTTATTATTTAATTCAAATTATGTTTAGGGTCCATCGGTTAGAATATGGTTTGGAATACTCGATAAATTCATTGGTTCCGCAGGAACATCTGTCGCTCTAAAAAAAGTCCTGTGTGATCAACTTTTCTTTGCACCCACATTCATCGCTATTTTAATAACAACAATTGGAACTTTACAAGGAAATAATATTGATAGTATTAAAATGAAGCTGCAGAATGAATATTTTGAAATTCTCTTAAATAATTATAAGGTGAGTTTACTTATTCTCTCAAATTTAATACAAAAATATAACTTCTGTAATTTAAAATATTTTTATTATTATTTTAGCTCTGGCCGGCTGTTCAGTTGATGAACTTTTCACTTGTTTCTCTGCAGTACCAAGTATTAGTAGTTCAATTTGTAGCTCTTATATGGAATACTTACATTTCTTATAGAACCAATAGAGATCTGACTTTATCGTAGAATAGCCGTCATCCTCTTAAATAATTAAAAAAATGATCTGAAAAACTATCGCCGAATATAGGTAATTTTTGTACAGATAAGAGTATTTTTACAAATTTGCGAATATAATTACGAAAGTTCTGAAACAGTGTGTATGACTTTTTAAGTTTAATGTATTAAGAATGTGGTCCCAAATAAAATAAAAATATTTAGAAATCTTTGTGAAAATTTAGAAATCATTACTTAATTTTTTTAATCTTCCGAAATATTTGGTAACCTTTGTCAAATATATCTTTGCTCATTAAAATATTTTGGAATATTTAATCTATTGCAGTCTTTATGAAAACTTTAGTAATTTGAAATATTTTAAATCTTTTGAAATTTTCGAAATTTTTTTAAAATTTGCGTACAATCTTTAAAAATTGTGTAAAAGCTTTTAAATATTTTAGAATATTTTGAGATCTTGAGAATATTTGATACATTTTTAAATCTTCGAAAATATTTCAAAATCTCTAAAAAATAGTTGACATCATTCAGAATCTTTGTAACATTTTTGAAATTTTAGAAATCTTAGTTAAATTTTTAAAATCTTTTAAATATTCTGAGATCTTAGCAATCCTTGCGAAATCATTGCTGAAAATTAAAAATTTTTAAAATTATTTTGAAATTCTCGTGAAATCTTTGAAGCATTTTCAAATGTTTGAAATCTTTTGAAATTTTAGTTAAATCTTTCAAATTATTTTTCAGATCATTGAAATTTTCTAAAATATTTTAAGATTGTTTAAATCCTTGTAAAATTTTTGAAATCATCAAAATCTTCTTAATTTATTGGAACCTTAAATATTTTGAAACATTTGAAAATTTTTGTGAAACCTTTAAAATATTTGTAAAATCCTTTAAAATGTTTTATAAAGTTTGAAATCTATTCAAATTTTTATGAAATCTTTGCTACATTTTTTTAATCTTCTGAGATTTTTGGAAGTTCTGAAGTCTGTGAAATCTGTCATAAATTATTGAAATCTTTATTTAATAATTAAAATCTTTGGAATTCTCGTGAAATCTTTAGAAGTATTTAGAAAATTTAAAAATATATTGGAATCTTTTCAATCATCTAAAATATTTTAAAACTTTAAAATCCGCTAGAAATTTTTGAAATATTTTATACTATTATCCTGATCATATCCTTAAAGTCTTTTGTCATCGTTGAAATATTTTTAAATCTCTTAAAATAGTTGACATCCTTTGAAATCTGAAATTTGATAAATCTTTGCTAAATTTTTAAAATCTACGAAACCATTTTGAAATCCTCTCGAAATCTTTTAAAATTTTTCTGAAATCTTTCAAATTTTTGTAAACACTTGAGATCTTCTAAAAAATTGTTAGATTTTTTAAATCTTGGTTAAATTTGTTGAAATCTTCAAAATTTGTAACATTTAAAAATTTTCAAGCATTGTAATATCTATGAAACCATCGTGAGATTTTTTAAAAGCTTTTAAGTCTTTAAATTAACTTAAATTTTTGTGAACAGTTCCAAATATTGGTAAAATATTTTGAAATGTTTGAATTCTATTCAAATTTTTGTGAAATCCTTGCTATATGTTTTTAATATTCTGAGTCTGTGAAATCTTTAAAATCTTCTGAAATGTTTTGAAATCTTTGAAATCTATTGGAATCTTTGCTAATTTTCTTTTAATCGTCAGAAATATTTTAAAGTCTTTGGTTATTCATTGAAATTTTTTTGAAATCTTCTAAAATATTTTAAAAATCTATTCAATTTTTTTCAATCTCCTTGACATTTTTGTAAAATGTTTTGAATCTTCTGAAATATTATGAAATCCTCGTGAAATCTTTGAAATCTTATGAAATATTTTAGAATCTTTGAAATATATTGGAATTTTCTCAAATATTTCTTTAACAATTAAAGTTTTCGTGAAATCTTTTAAGTATTTCAAAAGTGTTATGAAACCTTTCAAATATTAAAATCTTTTATTGTTCTGAAATCTTTGTTAATTTTTTGAAACATTGGATATGATCTTTTTAAAATTAAATATTTGTGAAAATTTTCTTTAATTATTGAAATCTTTGATTTTTTTATTCATTGATGATTACAATAAGGGTGATTTTCGTATATTCTTCCTTTTTATTCTCATCTTGCATACAAGTATATATAATTTTTCTTTTTTCAAAGAGTGCCTTTTTTGTGCCCTGATCATTTTCTCGCTCACTTTGCCAATTCATATTAGAAGATTCAATTTATAGCTCAAAACTCCTCTCATCAATCTCAAGAAAAATCAGACTATGGTAAAAGAAAAATGTAATTTTAGAGTAATATCCAACTGTACTCAAAGATCATGTATTTTCAATTCAGATACAATGCGGGTACTTCTTAAAAAATAACATTATGAAAATTTTATTACAAATACGAGTATCTCTGCTTCACTGATATTCTTGACGAATATACTGCAGAAACAACGGTCATTCTTCACCATTAGGAACAATGTGACGCAATTCAATTGAGCCGATTACCGCTTTTTTACATTAAAAAAAAAGATAGCACCGTTGTGATACTTTTACATATTGTATTTTACACTCTGTAAAATCTATTTTCATTACAGTAAAGCCATCGTAGTGTGGAATGTTTTTTTTACAAAGTTTCAGTAAGAATTTACTACCAGGTAAAGCATCATAGAGAGGAGCACCGATTCGTTAATTCTATGTTGTATAAATACAATTGTGGTATTTATTATTAAAAAATATCAACACGCAATTAGGAAATACTACTCTAATTAATACGTGCATCAATGATTACACATTTTTTCGGCTTTTGCAACAGCCGCTGGAACACTCTCAGTGGTTTTTGAAGTGGTGCAAGGTCCGAGTAATTCTGGACAGGCTATTTTATTGCTTTCAATATCGTTCACTTTTTTCAGCAGATCGTAGTTTATGCGCTGAGTTATTCTGGAGTCCTTCCTGCATATTCAAAGTAATTCACTTAAATTTTATGGACGATTTAAGAATTGTAAGGAGCTTTCAACAAATCAGGGTGGTCAGTAAAATTTTCGAAAATTTACTTACTTGTAGTCTGGATGGCTGGTGACTTCTTTCCTGAGCCAAGAAGCGGTTGTCAAAAGTTCCCCGGACGCTCGCCTTTGAATCAATTTTAAGTACCTTTGAACTGTACAATGCGTATCTGCATCAGCATCCATACTTGCGAGATAAGAGTTCACTAATGCTATTAAACCAGGAAATTCTCCTTCCTGTCAATCACAACAAAATTAATAGAAAAAGTTTTATTACTACGGATTATACAAATAATAGTAGCGAGCGGTTGGTAACTCTTAAAATCTGGTGTAGAAGATTTTCCGAAATCTTTTAAATTTTTTAAAATCTTTAAAATCTTATAATATCTTTGAACTCTTTAAAATCTATAAAATTTTTGTGAAACTTTTCTTTGATCATTGAAATATTTAAAATCTTCTAAAATATTTGAACACCTGAAAATTTATGTGTAATCTTCGAAGTCTTTTGAAATCTTTTGAAATTTCTGTGCAATCTTTTAAAATCTTTGTAAATTCCTTGAAATCTTTAAAATCTATGATATCTTTGTGAAACTTTTTTTTGATTATTAAAATATTTTAAATCTTCTGAAATACTTGGAAACTTTGAGATTTTTGTGAAATCTTTAATGTTTTTTGGAAATCTTTTAAAATTTTTGTGAAATATTTTGAAATGTTTTTAAAGTCTTTGAAATCTTTTAAAATATTTGAAATATTTGCGAAATCTTAGAAATCTTTGTAAAATCTCTTTTTAATCATTTAAAACTTTATGAAATCTTTTTAAATCTTCTGAAACCTTGACATTTTTGTGAAATCTTTAAGTCTTTTTAAACCTTTGTAAAATCTTTCTTTAATCATTGAAAACTTCTTAAAATCTTTAAAATCTTCTAAAGTCTTTTGACATCTTTAGAATATTTTGAAATCTTTTAAAATTGTTGACATCTATTGGAATCTATGTTAAATCTTTGACATTTTTAAAAATCTTTCAAAATTCCTTGAAATGTTAAAAAATCTTCTGAAACCTTGAAATCTTTAGTCATTTAACATCTTTAAAATATTTTGTAATCTCTAGAAAGTTTTGTGAAATATTTTTAAAACTTTGCAAAATCTTTTAAATTTCTTAATATCTTTGTGAAATCTTTGAACTCTTTGAAATTTTTTGAAGGCTTTTGACATCCTCAAAATATTTGGAGATTTTTGTGAAATCTTTTTAAATCTTTGCAAAATCTCTAAATCTTTCTTTAATCATTGGAATCTTTCTGAAATCTTCCTAAAATCTTCTGAAGTCTTTTGGCATCTTTAAAACATTTTGAAATTTTTCATATTTTTTGTGAAATCTTTTAAAATCTTTGTAAAATATTTGAAATTTTTGCGAAATCTTCTGAAATCTCTCTAAAAGCTTTTAAATTTTTCTTTAATCATAGAAAATTTCGTGAAATCTTTGAAATATTTTAAAGGCTTTTGACATCTTTAAAATATTTGGAAATTTTTGTGAAATCTTTTTAAATCATTGCATAATCTTTCTAAAAATTTTAAAATCTTTTAAAGGCTTTTGTCAATTTAAAAATATTTGGAAAATTTTTCTGAAATCTTTTAAAACTACTCCATATGACACTCCACAGCTATGTTTAATTATAAGTTAATACTTATATAAGTTCGTTTTGATTATAAAATTATTAGAAATATTATAATAAATTACAATCAAATTGTATTAAGGTATATACCGTTAATAAT